>CM062265.1:1112549-1127549 GCA_031216635.1 Dissostichus eleginoides | reverse complement strand
GGCTCTAAATTGGCAGTAATTAGCTGATTCCTCTGTTAACTGAGGAAAGTCCCCGATGGAGGCTCAGGCGTCGGGGAAACACTCCTCTCCAAGAGATCTATTTATAAAAACATGGCAGGCATCAATTACCGTGGAGGAGGGGGTGGTTAGAGTGTGCTCCAGTAGAGAGACGTTTAGTGTCAGATTGATGTAAAGGTGCTTCAGGCCTCATCCATCTGTAGGTAAGGATGCTCCCCTTACATAACTACTATAATAAAACATATATTAACCTTTTATTAAGATTACAAGGATACACTTAATGACCTTAGTTACTGTGACCCACTGCACCAACACAACATCCAAGTATAATGTCTTCATATAAACGTTTGTGTATCTTCTGTAATAATGTAATTATGGGGTTCCTCAGGGATGTGTTCTTGGCCCACTGTGTTTTTTACTAATTAAAATAACTACAGTGGAGGTACGTTTAGTGTCAGATTGATGTAAAGATGCTTCAGGCCTCATTCAGCTTCCTGTCATCCTCGAGTCTTTAGAAATGTTTCTAATGTTTCTGTAACAGATGTGATACGAGGTTATTTCATCATTGAGTTATGTGTTTTATTTAAATGTATAATATCTGGGGTCATGACGTGGTGCCATTAATGGATTTAATACAGAATCCTTCATAAACTATGACGTATACCAGTCTGTGACAATCCATTCAGATAGCTCTTCATATCAGTGTGTGTTCATATCAGTGTGTGTTATTATCAGTGTGTTCATATCAGTGTGTGTTCATATCAGTGTGTGTTATTATCAGTGTGGTAATATCAGTGTGTGTTAATATCAGTGTGTGTTATTATCAGTGTGTGTTATTATCAGTGTGTGTTAATGTCAGTGTGTGTTATTATCAGTGTGTGTTATTATCAGTGTGTGTTAATATCAGTGTGTGTTAATGTCAGTGTGTGTTATTATCAGTGTGTGTTAATATCAGTGTGTGTTAATGTCAGTGTGTGTTATTATCAGTGTGTGTTATTATCAGTGTGTGTTAATGTCAGTGTGTGTTAATATCAGTGTGTGTTCATATCAGTGTGTGTTATTATCAGTGTGTGGTAATATAAGTGTGTGGTATTATCAGTGTGTGGTAATATCAGTGTGTGTTAATGTCAGTGTGTGTTATTATCAGTGTGTGTTAATATCAGTGTGTGTTAATATCAGTGTGTGTTATTATCAGTGTGTGTTATTATCAGTGTGTGTTATTATCAGTGTGTGTTAATATCAGTGTGTGTTAATATCAGTGTGTGTTAATGTCAGTGTGTGTTATTATCAGTGTGTGTTATTATCAGTGTGTGTTATTATCAGTGTGTGTTATTATCAGTGTGTGTTAATATCAGTGTGTGTTAATATCAGTGTGTGTTAATGTCAGTGTGTGTTATTATCAGTGTGTGTTATTATCAGTGTGTGTTAATATCAGTGTGTGTTAATATCAGTGTGTGTTATTATCAGTGTGTGTTAATATCAGTGTGTGTTATTATCAGTGTGTGTTATTATCAGTGTGTGTTATTATCAGTGTGTGTTAATGTCAGTGTGTGTTAATGTCAGTGTGTGTTAATGTCAGTGTGTGTTATTATCAGTGTGTGTTAATATCAGTGTGTGTTATTATCAGTGTGTGTTAATGTCAGTGTGTGTTAATGTCAGTGTGTGTTAATGTCAGTGTGTGTTATTATCAGTGTGTGTTAATGTCAGTGTGTGTTAATGTCAGTGTGTGTTATTATCAGTGTGTGTTAATGTCAGTGTGTGTTAATGTCAGTGTGTGTTATGATGTCAGTGTGTGTTATGATGTCAGTGTGTGTTATGATGTCAGTGTGTGTTATGATGTCAGTGTGTGTTATGATGTCAGTGTGTGTTAATGTCAGTGTGTGTTAATGTCAGTGTGTGTTATGATGTCAGTGTGTGTTAATGTCAGTGTGTGTTATGATGTCAGTGTGTGTTAATGTCAGTGTGTGTTATGATCAGTGTGTGTTAATGTCAGTGTGTGTTGATGTCAGTGTGTGTTATGATGTCAGTGTGTGTTGATGTCAGTGTTGTTAATGTCAGTGTGTGTTAATGTCAGTGTGTGTTATGATGTCAGTGTGTGTTGATGTCAGTGTGTGTTAATGTCAGTGTGTGTTAATGTCAGTGTGTGTTATTATCAGTGTGTGTTAATGTCAGTGTGTGTTAATGTCAGTGTGTGTTAATGTCAGTGTGTGTTATGATGTCAGTGTGTGTTAATGTCAGTGTGTGTTAATGTCAGTGTGTGTTATGATGTCAGTGTGTGTTATGATGTCAGTGTGTGTTATGATGTCAGTGTGTGTTATGATGTCAGTGTGTGTTATGATGTCAGTGTGTGTTAATGTCAGTGTGTGTTAATGTCAGTGTGTGTTATGATGTCAGTGTGTGTTAATGTCAGTGTGTGTTATGATGTCAGTGTGTGTTAATGTCAGTGTGTGTTATTGTCAGTGTGTGTTATGATGTCAGTGTGTGTTATGATGTCAGTGTGTGTTAATGTCAGTGTGTGTTAATGTCGGTGTGTGTTAATGTCAGTGTGTGTTATTGTCAGTGTGTGTTATGATGTCAGTGTGTGTTATTGTCAGTGTGTGTTATGATGTCAGTGTGTGTTAATGTCAGTGTGTGTTATGATGTCAGTGTGTGTTATGATGTCAGTGTGTGTTATGATGTCAGTGTGTGTTAATGTCAGTGTGTGTTATGATGTCAGTGTGTGTTATGATGTCAGTGTGTGTTAATGTCAGTGTGTGTTATGATGTCAGTGTGTGTTATTGTCAGTGTGTGTTATGATGTCAGTGTGTGTTATGATGTCAGTGTGTGTTAATGTCAGTGTGTGTTATGATGTCAGTGTGTGTTAGTGTCAGTGTGTGTTATGATGTCAGTGTGTGTTAATGTCAGTGTGTGTTATTGTCAGTGTGTGTTATGATGTCAGTGTGTGTTATGATGTCAGTGTGTGTTAATGTCAGTGTGTGTTAATGTCGGTGTGTGTTAATGTCAGTGTGTGTTATTGTCAGTGTGTGTTATGATGTCAGTGTGTGTTATTGTCAGTGTGTGTTATGATGTCAGTGTGTGTTAATGTCAGTGTGTGTTATGATGTCAGTGTGTGTTATGATGTCAGTGTGTGTTATGATGTCAGTGTGTGTTAATGTCAGTGTGTGTTATGATGTCAGTGTGTGTTATGATGTCAGTGTGTGTTAATGTCAGTGTGTGTTATGTCAGTGTGTGTTATTGTCAGTGTGTGTTATGATGTCAGTGTGTGTTATGATGTCAGTGTGTGTTATGATGTCAGTGTGTGTTAATGTCAGTGTGTGTTATGATGTCAGTGTGTGTTAGTGTCAGTGTGTGTTATGATGTCAGTGTGTGTTATGATGTCAGTGTGTGTTATGATGTCAGTGTGTGTTAGTGTCAGTGTGTGTTATGATGTCAGTGTGTGTTAGTGTCAGTGTGTGTTATGATGTCAGTGTGTGTTATGATGTCAGTGTGTGTTAGTGTCAGTGTATGTTAATGTCAGTGTGTGTTATGATGTCAGTGTGTGTTAGTGTCAGTGTGTGTTATGATGTCGTCCTGCAGCATTTCTAACAGGGATTTAAATAAACTTGAATGATATGTCAGTGCTTATAGAATAGGGAGATAGTCACATGTGAAAAGGAAATGATTCTGGAAAGACAATTGACTTTAACCCAATAATTAAATTATCAATTTAAACACCGATTGAAAATAAACATTTTAAATGTGAAATAGAAAAAGGGTGAATAATAAAGGGAGGATGGACAAATAAAACCTAAAATGACACTTCTTTCTTATCTTAATTGTGTTTCCCATTCCAATTTAATATAGTCTTCGTTATTAAATGACCGACTTCAGGTTAAGATTTATTAATTTTCCATTTCAGGATGGTAAAGGTCACTTTCTTTTATTAAATGGCAATTTTCCAATATCCATTATTCATTTCAATATTATAATGTAAAACATTCTGACACTTGCTATTTCCAATAACCCAGTGGAACTATAGAACACTTGCGCTCCTATTGGCTAAGGAGCGGGACTTTTCTATGCGGTTGACCAATCACAACAGGGCCGGCCAGCTAACCAATCAGGACTTTAAAAAGGACTCTTTGAAGTAGAGACACTACATACTGATATACACCTGAACATCAGCTGGAGAGGACTCTTTAAAGTAGAGACACTACATACTGATATACACCTGAACATCAGCAGGAGAGGACTCTTTAAAGTAGAGACACTACATACTGATATACACCTGAACATCAGCAGGAGAGGACTCTTTAAAGTAGAGACACTACATGCTGATATACACCTGAACATCAGCAGGAGAGGACTCTTTAAAGTAGAGACACTACATGCTGATATACACCTGAACATCAGCAGGAGAGGACTCTTTAAAGTAGAGACACTACATACTGATATACACCTGAACATCAGCAGGAGAGGACTCTTTAAAGTAGAGACACTACATACTGATATACACCTGAACATCAGCAGGAGAGGACTCTTTAAAGTAGAGACACTACATACTGATATACACCTGAACATCAGGAGAGGACTCTTTAAAGTAGAGACACTACATACTGATATACACCTGAACATCAGCAGGAGAGGACTCTTTAAAGTAGAGACACTACATACTGATATACACCTGAACATCAGCTGGAGAGGACTCTTTAAAGTAGAGACACTACATATTGATATACACCTGAACATCAGCAGGAGAGGACTCTTTAAAGTAGAGACACTACATACTGATATACACCTGAACATCAGCAGGAGAGGACTCTTTAAAGTAGAGACACTACATATTGATATACACCTGAACACCAGCAGGAGAGGACTCTTTAAAGTAGAGACACTACATACTGATACACACCTGAACATCAGCAGGAGAGGACTCTTTAAAGTAGAGACACTACATACTGATATACACCTGAACATCAGCAGGAGAGGACTCTTTAAAGTAGAGACACTACATACTGATATACACCTGAACATCAGCAGGAGAGGACTCTTTAAAGTAGAGACACTACATACTGATATACACCTGAACATCAGCTGGAGAGGACTCTTTAAAGTAGAGACACTACATATTGATATACACCTGAACATCAGCAGGAGAGGACTCTTTAAAGTAGAGACACTACATACTGATATACACCTGAACATCAGCAGGAGAGGACTCTTTAAAGTAGAGACACTACATATTGATATACACCTGAACACCAGCAGGAGAGGACTCTTTAAAGTAGAGACACTACATACTGATACACACCTGAACATCAGCAGGAGAGGACTCTTTAAAGTAGAGACACTACATACTGATATACACCTGAACATCAGCAGGAGAGGACTCTTTAAAGTATTTCAGGAAATATACAGAACAATGTGATTAAAGTTCTAGTAAAACTGATTTAAAGCCATGTTCTTCATACATGCATTGCGAGTCTGAGTAGTGCCGCACTACATTAGAAAGAGCTGCGCTCATTCCACTGTAAATATATGATATGCTGTACAGTAACTCATTTAAAACCAGTTACAATTGTCATGTTTGTGCAGACTGTAGTCAGCTTCATTAACATAGAGCAGTTAATGAGTCTCTCTGCTTCCTGCCTCTCAGTGTGCAGCTTTTTAATTGGGTTCAGCCTCCCGTCTTTGATTATGAATCTGTTTCTCTAATGAACTGTTTGAGAGGAGCCGTCACTGGAATTTAAAATAATAAATAAAAATCTTATAATGAATCTGCTGACAAACGTGTTCAACGGTAACTTCTGTTTCAGAGAGTACAACCTCACACAGATGTAAAATATTATCTTCTCTTAAGTTAAGATGAGAACAATCTGTTTTTGTATTCCTTCTACATATGTGCGATTACACATTATATCTTTGATATTGTAAGATAAGATAGGATAAGAGGTACTTTATTGATCCCAAATTGGGACATTTTAGCGTACAAAACAAGGCATTGCACATAAGTAGAAATTAAAGAGTGGAAATAAACAAATACTATAATTTAAACATCTCAAAATCGAATTAAAAGAGCATTAAAAAGTAGACAATATACAAACGGAAATATACTGAGAGCTTTTCAGCTGCAAGAAACTGCACTTATAATGAATCTGCTGACAAACGTGTTAAACTTCTGTTTCAGAGAGTAAAGCCTCACGGTATATCAAACAGATGTTAAATATTCTCTTCTCTTAAGTTAAGATGAGACAAATCCCACTTAATTGATCCCTGAGGGGAAATCAATTAATTCCAGCAGCACTGAAAATATATTAAAAACGATAAGAAATGAATAAATGAATGAGGTGAGATTAAAGCTCATACAATACCTCAGACTAAATCAATTAACTGTACAAATATTTTTACAAAGGAATTTTTGCAGACATATTAATAAAGTGCTTTATATGATTTAATGGTTAAACATTTATTTCCTTGCTGATTTAGTTTATAGTAAATGTGTTATTATTATTTAGTGTTATTATATTAAAGGTCACCTATCATGCTATTTTTAGGCAATAGCATAGGTCTCAGAAAATATCCCTCTATTTCACCTCCTGTTTCAAAAGGGCTGATTCTGGGTCCAAACAGGTCTCTCTTGAGAATGAGACCCTGTGTCTCAAGGAGATGTTCACCTGTAGAAATAAAGGCGAATACAAAATAAAAAAAAGCTTCTTTTTTGTTTTATGCCGGCTCACGCGGGACCCGGCAGAGACTGTGTAAAATGCTGCGGTGATGAAACGCAAGGATTATTAGATCAAGGATTCTCTCTGAAACAGGATGGAGCTCAAAGGCTTTCTCTCTTGCCGGTTATACCACAAGGTGGGTTCCTTTTTATTTCCTGCTTCTTCACACACATGCTCTCCAGTACAGGTTAGCTCTGAGTGTTAGCGATGCTAATGTAAACACTTACGTCCAAAACAGTCGGGCATTGTTTCTGATAGCAACTTTCTGATTGGGCCGTGGGTCCACATTTCAGATATTACGTCATATCGGACGCAAATCTGGATCAGCTCCGTTGTTCCCCGTTTTTAGAGATTTGGGTACGGAGGAAAAGAGAGAGGGTTTATTTTCTGACGCTGCGTGAGTTCCCCGACACACCGGGGACACACCGGGGACACACCGGGGACACACCGGGGACACATCTTTATGGTAGGTCCCCTTTAAGTCAGTTAAAGTAGTTATGCTTTTATTTTGTTCATGGGAATAATTTGTTTTACTTTTGCATAAATGTTCAGTTTTACTTATTAGTGTTATGATTTTAATTGTAATATTCATTTGATAAACAGTATATTTGCAGTATGTGGTAAACACTCTAAATCCATTTGTATCTGTAATATAAAGTATTTAGATCCTTCACTTCGGTGAAAGCAACCCTATATGGTAGAAATACTAATATACAAGTATACAATCCTTCATAAAGTCATATTTTACATTTCTGAAACCATGTTTGGTGAGAAGAGCTTCATCGTTTATAAAACTGCTGTTCAGCGTTTCATTATCTCATCGCTTCTCACGTATTAAAACCTGATCCTGAGTACACTTGAATTGAATCTAAAACCTTCTGATAGTGTTTTATAAAAGCAGCCCGGCTTCACTCGGAGGATCTTCAAATCTGAAACGCCTCGTAATTGTCATCTGGAGTTTGTTCCATGAAAAGCAGAAAGCGTGAGCTCAGCATTTATCGCTCTTCATACCTGAACATGTTGTAAAAAGCGTTGCTAGAGGCCGTCCCATCAGCAGTGCGGAGGAATGGACATAATAGAATAGAATGGAATAACATTCAAATAAAGGGTTTCCAGAGAAATGCAAAGAGGTCTAAGTCCTTTCTTCACATGTTCGCCTCGCGTGGGCTCTTCCTGGTGAAAACGCTTTTAAAACATGAACCCTGAGCTGATGAATCAAGTATTATAAATTGTAAATGACGTAACAAAGTTGCCTTAATCAAAAAGAATAACACAATTAATTTCATAGTTAAATTCAATAAATAAATACTTTATTTCATGTAATATTATAATCGTTAAATATGGCATGATTTAATACAGTTTTGTTTTACATGTTACACCAATAAGTGTTTGTTGTTTCTTGTGCCTAGGAACTAATGTTTGTTTGTGTGCTGGTACTGCGTGTTATGTTGATGCACTGGACAACTCAACGTGGGGTGACGTCTTTATTGAAGCTCTGCTGCAGTCCGTGACAAAGTTATTCAGAAAAGGAACTTTAAAGATTAATCTCCTTTCACGACAAGCGACCAACGAGGTATTTGTTTATGTTTTCATGTGGGCGTCACGTCATTTATATCTTCTCATTCATATCTGTGCAGCACACCATGCTAATATGTTTGGCTATGTATATGTTATTTGTTGTTGTAGTTCTCACGGCGTAACGGAAGAAGGGAGGCTACAAGATTAAAACTCCAAGAAATAAACGCCCGTTTCAAAGAACCGACCTGTGTCACATCGCATCGCATCACATCACATCACATGACATGACATGACATCACATCACATCACATCACATGACATGACATCACATCACATTACATCACATCACATCACATCACATCACATTACATCACATGACATGACATCACATCACATGACATCACATCACATCACATCACATCACATCACATCACATCACATGACATCACATCACATGACATCACATCACATCACATCACATCACATCACATCACATCACATGACATCACATCACATCACATCACATCACATCACATCACATCACATTACATCACATCACATGACATCACATCACATTACATCACATCACATGACATCACATCACATTACATCACATGACATCACATCACATGACATCACATGACATCACATCACATGACATCACATCACATCACATCACATCACATGACATCACATCACATCACATGACATCTCATCACATCACATCACATCACATCACATCACATCACATCACATCACATTACATTACATGTCACTTGTTAGACACTTTTATCCAAAGTGACTAACATACATTCAGTACTGTGGACAATCCCCACAGGAGCAGTTTGGGGTGAAGTGTCTCAGGGACACAACGACATGCTGACTGCAGTGGGACTCGAACTTGCTATCCCCCTGATTTGAAGTCCAGCACACCAGCCACTGAGCCACAGCCTCCCAGACATGTTTCTTTTCATAACAAGCGAAGCTATCAGCATATGTAGGGACGTCACATGGATGCACAAATAGTTATGAGACCATAAGTACAAAAGAAAAAACAAGACGAGAATGTTATCACCCAGAAATGTATTCAAATCCCACAGAGAAAAGAAGTCTGCAAGTCTCTTGACATCAGACAATAGTTATTTCACGTCTTGGTGACCATGGGGGGAAAAAAAAAGTATTTTAAAACACCAAAATCAATATGTCTCTACAATATTTACAAAACAAAGCCTCTGATTCATCAACAGACTTCATGCAATGCTTCATGGGATGCATCATTAGATCTCTAATCTCTATCTAATAGATATTCAAATGAACTTAAAGTGGACCTATCATGTTATATTTGAATAATATATTGTAGGGCCATACCTATATAAAACATGTCTGTGAAGTTTTTATTTCAAAATCCCAAACAGATCATGCATTTTAGCCACGCCTCATTTCGCTCTATTTGCTCTGTTTTAGCAAGGGCTGATTCTGAGAAGTCTTCTTCGCTGCTTTTGTGGCAGACTACAGCGCCACCTACAGGCCTGGCATATGTACTACAGCGCCACCTACAGGCCTGGCATATGTACTACAGCGCCACCTACAGGCCTGGCACATGTACTACAGCGCCACCTACAGGCCTGGCTTATGTACTACAGCGCCACCTACAGGCCTGGCATATGTACTACAGCGCCACCTACAGGCCTGGCACATGTACTACAGCGCCACCTACAGGCCTGGCACATGTACTACAGCGCCACCTACAGGCCTGGCATATGTACTACAGCGCCACCTACAGGCCTGGCACATGTACTACAGCGCCACCTACAGGCCTGGCACATGTACTACAGCGCCACCTACAGGCCTGGCACATGTACTACAGCGCCACCTACAGGCCTGGCATATGTACTACAGCGCCACCTACAGGCCTGGCTTATGTACTACAGCGCCATCTACAGGCCTGGCACATGTACTACAGCGCCACCTACAGGCCTGGCACATGTACTACAGCGCCACCTACAGGCCTGGCATATGTACTACAGCGCCACCTACAGGCCTGGCACATGTACTACAGCGCCACCTACAGGCCTGGCATATGTACTACAGCGCCACCTACAGGCCTGGCATATACTACAGCGCCACCTACAGGCCTGGCATATGTACTACAGCGCCACCTACAGGCCTGGCATATGTACTACAGCGCCACCTACAGGCCTGGCATATGTACTACAGCGCCACCTACAGGCCTGGCATATGTACTACAGCGCCACCTACAGGCCTGGCATATGTACTACAGCGCCACCTACAGGCCTGGCATATGTACTACAGCGTCTCCAGCGCTTTCGAGCGGCAATGGCCGTGGCTGTCTCCTCCTGATAGGTGGAGAGTTGCCCATATAGGCGGAGCTCCCCGTTTCTGACGTCAGAACAATTTCTAATCTGGATCAGTCTGGATCAGCTCCGTTGCAGCCCCGTTTTTAGAGATTTGGGTACGGAGGAAAAGAGAGAGGGTTGTGTTTTCTGACACTTGGTGAGTTCCCTGACACACCGGGGACACACCGGGGACACACCGGGGACACACCGGGGACACACCGGGGACATATTCATGTAAACAAGACGTACAAAAGTGCATTTTGCATGATAGGTCCCCTTCAGGGCGCCAGCGTCGACCTCAGCGTCTTCCACCGACAGGTTTAAATATCCTAAATTCAGGGAATCTAAAAAAGAAAGGGAAGCTTTTGGGAAACTTAACAAGATCTCAGAGAGGCTTTAACAGAAAGGTTCATTCATGTATTTTATACCTCATGTTTATTTTATTATCTTTGCTTTTTAATGACTGTTTTTAAATGTATTTTTATATTGTGTTTCCGCTGCACTATTTCTTAATGTCTTTTCTTTTCGTAAAGCACTTTGAATTGCCTTGTGTTGAAGCTGCTGTATAAATAAACGTGCATTGCCTCACAATGAATGTGCTGGTTTAGTGTTTAACTAACTGGTGTTGGGCTCCAATATGAGGGTCACCCGTTTGCCTTATAAAGGAATAACTGCAGTAAAACACATTTTTATGGTGTTTGTTTTTAGTTTAGTTTTTCTATCTATGTAGTTGTGTCTGTTCTATATTTGTCGACTGAAAAATGAAGAGTTTAAAAAACAAATACACATGTTCGCTGCAATAAAGAACCGTAAGTGTTCAACATCCAAAAAGAAAGAACAAAAAACACATTTGTATGGATGGGTATAACTTCTTTGCACTTGAGCAGGTTCCCCCAGGATACTCACTACTATATGGCATCAAGTTCTTAACTCCTTATCATATTGCTGTCCTTGTAACTGCTTCAGATAATGAACCTCAATCTGAAATCTAGTTAAAGTTGTCATCAGAACGAGATCAGAGATGTAAAGCGTCATATCGTCTGCAGCAGATCCAGATTTCTAACCAAGAGTCCACTGCAACTCGAGCAGATCTGAGGCAGAGAAGAAACGAAACTGGATATTCTTCCAGCGTTCTCCTCTCCCATTATTCCCCTGCTGTTCTACATGTTATTAGCATGTTATTAGCATGTAGCTGGTTGCTCAACACGCACACAAACTGTTTCAAATGTGTGTTCGGACTCAT
This sequence comes from Dissostichus eleginoides, assembly GCA_031216635.1. Taxonomy (NCBI): domain Eukaryota; kingdom Metazoa; phylum Chordata; class Actinopteri; order Perciformes; family Nototheniidae; genus Dissostichus; species Dissostichus eleginoides. Next base: position 1,115,709 of record CM062265.1, on the reverse strand, counting down.
CTCACGTCCTCACCTCTGCTCTCAAACTAAATATATAATGAAATATAAATCAATAAGGTGCATTTCGTCCCATTTCTTAACTGCCAAAAGCAAAAACACCTCAAACTGTCAGAGATCTCACAGCTCTACTGTAGCCCCTCTGACGGACAGAGCAACAACACCTCACCTCCCGGCTGTCAGAGATCTCACAGCTCTACTGTAGCCCCTCTGACGGACAGAGCAACAACACCTCACCTCCGGCTGTCAGAGATCTCACAGCTCTACTGTAGCCCCTCTGACGGACAGAGCAACAACACCTCACCTCCGGCTGTCAGAGATCTCACAGCTCTACTGTAGCCCCTCTGACGGACAGAGCAACAACACCTCACCTCCGGCTGTCAGAGATCTCACAGCTCTACTGTAGCCCCTCTGACGGACAGAGCAACAACACCTCAAACTGTCAGAGATCTCACAGCTCTACTGTAGCCCCTCTGACGGACAGAGCAACAACACCTCACCTCCGGCTGTCAGAGATCTCACAGCTCTACTGTAGCCCCTCTGACGGACAGAACAACAACACCTCACCTCCGGCTGTCAGAGATCTCACAGCTCTACTGTAGCCCCTCTGACGGACAGAACAACAACACCTCACCTCCGGCTGTCAGAGATCTCACAGCTCTACTGTAGCCCCTCTGACGGACAGAGCAACAACACCTCACCTCCGGCTGTCAGAGATCTCACAGCTCTACTGTAGCCCCTCTGACGGACAGAGCAACAACACCTCACCTCCGGCTGTCAGAGATCTCACAGCTCTACTGTAGCCCCTCTGACGGACAGAGCAAAAACACTCTAGGTTTCTTTCAGACGTCATTTCTGTCCGAGTGTTCGTAAGCCACTTATTTAAATGATCGAGTAACGCTTTTTCAAATACACCAATCACGACATTAAACGCTCACTTTTCCCTACATTCTGGATGGAGGGATGGATGGGGGTGCTCAAAGGCTTCAGTGACAGGAAGCAAGAGGGCTTTTATATTAGGGGTTTCACAACTACCATTATTTACTAGTCGACAAGTTTTTCAAAATAGTAGTCAACTAGTCGACTAGTTGTTACGTCGTCATAAAGACACACAAAGAGAGGTGTAAAACTGTATTTTGTATTGCAATGCATACAGTTACGTTAAACACTGTAACAAAGCAGCATTTTAATTTGGGTTACATGGCTGATTAAATAAAAACCAGTAACTGGACTCACCAAATCTACTGCAAAAACTCTGTTAAGAACAGAAATGCAACGTAAATCCAGTGCGCATTGCGCAACACTTTACTCGCTGTCACTGTCCTCCTCGATAACGATGTCCACCCTTCCAGGTGTTTTGGTTTGCGTTAAGGAAGACCAAAGCATCAACATGTGAGGGAAGGAGGCTTGACCGCTGTCGGGTCAGTGGTGCCTGCCAGGGAAAACATCCGTTCACTTGGGGTGCTGGTGTAGCCAGGTAGCTCCTGGAAAGCTTGGCTAAACGGGGGAAGCGGTTCGCGTTTTGTGCCCACCACTTCAGAGGGTTATCCATTGTGGGGATATGGGGTGTCTGCTGGCAGTAATCCCGTAGCTCATCCGCGCCACTGTTGACCCGTGCTTTCTTGTTGCTCTCGAAATGAGGTCCAAACAGCTGTTCAAAGAGTGGGTGCTAGTGGAGCACGCTCGTGAACTTTTAGCGCCGGAGCTAAAACTGAAACTGTAGAGTGCATAGGTGCGGCGCATTTGCGCATAAGATGAGGACCCCTGAATGTCGGGCGTGTTTTGCTGGAGCATTTTGCAGCACCTCAGCGCCAATATCGGCATCCTCATTTCCCACGTTTGCCTCCATTTTGTTCACGACTAGTCGACTAGGGCCTACAGCGCCGACTAGTGGTAGAGGTAGTCGACTAGTCGAGTAGTTGGTGAAACCCCTATTTTATATACATTTTAAAGCTGTTACTGTTGAGACTTCACTTTACGAATAGTAGGAGAGAAAGGGAAATGAATGCCTGAATGACAGACTCCTTTGTCATGAACAGTTTTCACATATTGTACTCACACTCTACCTCGTTTAAAAAACTGCTTCTCCTTTGCATAATATATACCGTTTCTGGCTGACTGTTACAGAATGTGTATGTGGTCTATCTTTAATACTTTTTATGCATGCTCCTTAGGTTAAGCTGTCTTTGGCTCTTTTCTGCTGTAACAATGTGAATGTAGGTAATAAAGGTATTCTGATCTGATTCTGATTCTGATGTCTGTATATTTGCATGCTCTATTATATTCAACTCTAACATATTCATCATGTTATACATTGGGATTCTATACATGTGCAATGCCTTGTTAACATGTCGCTGTTACAAAACACTCAAGTATGTATAATCTAAAAGCCTAATAAGGCATGTTGTCTAAAAAGATGTTATATTTAACAGGAAGCGGCCTGAGGAGAGAGCAGATGGAAACACTCTGACCTCACACTAACTCTTTAATAACTCAGTGACAGCTGGTGTGTGAAAAGCACCTCTCAGATCACACTTCAGCTCAAACACCAGACACTGATCTGCAGAAACACGTCCTCTCTCTCTGCTGAAGCAACCAGGAGGCCAACAGGAAGTGGTGAAATACATGCATAGTGTTGTTTTACAGATAATAGAGTGGTGCAGGAACGAGTCCTGAAACCAGGAAGTGAGTCAGCATTTCACCACTTCCTGTTCCCTCGTCTCAGAGCCAATGGGATTTCTCCATAGGATTCTGGAAAATATCTGGAACTAAGGTCTGTGGTTGAGACACATTGAAGAGGCGGATCACGTTTTGTTCTAGGACATTAAATCCATCAGCAGTGACCCCACTGGGGATTTCTGAAGAGCTGACGTGTCTGAGCAACGATGGTTGTTACCAAGTGGCTGAACAGGACTACAAAAGTCATGGAGGACGTTGTACGTCATTACGCCGAACACGTGAACACTCCTCTAAGTTAGTTTGCCCTGTTCTGCTTGAAAGCAAGTACCTGCCTCCTGCAGACTGTTCAAACAAACGCTTCAACTCGTTCCATTTAGAATCTGTGTGTTTGAATATGGATCTGAAGTTGGCGTGACGTTGAAGTCGTGCTGCTGGACTCGGCTGTAGCTCCTTTATAACATAATAACGTTAGCATTTTGCTTCT
>CM062265.1:1090049-1107549 GCA_031216635.1 Dissostichus eleginoides | reverse complement strand
ATACTCCGTTAAAAGTAGAAGTGCATTTGGACTTCTTCTTAAAGACACGGTATGAAATGTGCTTCCTCTCTGGTCTCTAATTAAAAACTAAATCAAATGCTGAGTTTCTTCCCGCATGCTGTTCAGCTTTCACCACATGAAACACACTTTGATTAAAGCTGGCGAGACGTCACCGGTGTTACTGGTGGCTATCGATTCTTTCTCATCATTCAACTTTTTCGCAGAATTTCGACTTTTTGACAGAATCGACTTTTTTCTCAAAATTCAACTTTTTTCACATTTCGAATTTTTTCTCAGAATTCGACCTTTTACAGAATTCTACTTTCTTTAACAGAATTCTACTTTTTTCGTAGAACTTGACTTTTTCACAAAATTCTACTTTTTCAAAGACTTCAACTTTTTCCACAGATATTCGACTTTTCTCCGAATTAAACTTTTTTACAGAAATTCGACTTTTTCCGCGGAATATTAATATTTTCAAAGATTTCGACTTTTTCACAGGATCTGACTTTTTCACAGGAATTAATAAAAAATTAACATAATTTTCACAGAATTTTACTTTATTCCAAAATGTCTAAATTTTTCTCAGAATTTGACTTTAACATAGAATTTGATTTCACAAAAATCGCCTCTTTAAATAATTATTTTTACAGAAATCCGACTTTTTTCACGGAATATACATTTCTTCACAGGCTTCAACTTTTTTCTCAGAATTCAACTTTTTTACAGAATTCGACTAAGGGGCCCCAGTGTGAGAAAAAGTTTTGAAAAATGTTATTGAATAAAATTATATAAAAATAATCTCTGCATTGTTTGGTTAGTTCTAAGTGGAGCAGTTTGAGAATGTACAACTGGCCCAGTCTCCTGATGTTACACTGCAACCTGCCTGTGAGACAGAGTCCAACCACACATGTCCAACAGATAGGCCTAATAATAATAATAATACATTATATTTATAGCCTATAGGCGTAGCGCTTTTCTACAACTCAAAGACGCTTGCACGCTTACACATGTCCTGCAACACACATGCTGCAGCTGCCCAGCTGCTCACTGTTTGGAAAAGGAAATAAATAGTATTTTCATTTCAATAATGTACTTTCTATACCCTGCTTCATAAACAATACTGACATCCCTGTGCTCCTCCGAGTCTGGGGGTCCGGGGATGTGAGGACAGCGCGAGGACACAGACAGGGAGGCTGCTTTACTTCATAAAGGAAATGGCGGTCAATATGAACAACACAGGAGCTAAAACGCTCAATAACCTTCATTACGTGTTAGAGAAAGAACATAAGAAAGTTTGACAAAGATGAGGCTGTTAAACGGGCAGCGGATCCGCTGTGTGTAGAAAGAGAGAGAGAGAGAGAGAGAGACGCTGAGCTGCACCATGCAGCGATCAGCTGATACGTAGCATGGAGAGAGAGAGCTGCGGTCCGCGGGGCTCGGCCTCGCCTCCTGTCCTCACAACTCTTATTAATCCCGGGACCGGACAATTGTTATTTGTTCCTACTCGGAACCGGGTTTTGCTTCCCAACCCTGCCACTGTACTACACTTCCCGCCCCGCCCCGCCCCCGTCTAACTGTACAGAAAGCGGCGAGAGGCATTTCCTTAGGAATCGACAAGCAGAACCGAAACTAACATTTCTAAACGAACAATGGCAGACACGTACAATTTGCGAATGAGTTCTGCCTTTTGTAAACTGAAGTATCAATAATTTGTCAATAAATGAGGGCGAAAAACGTGACTTGTCCGCCGGACAAGTGAATTGAAAGATCTACTTGTCCGATATTGTAAATAACACGTCCCGGACGGTGGGACGTGTGCTTTTTCGCACACTGGGCCCTAATCGTCTTCAGTATACTTGAATACATGTCTCCAGAAGTAAACTCATGTGCTCACAAATCTGAGTTGTATTCCTCTTATTCCTCTTTATCCCATGCTGTAGATCATCATTCACAGTGATGCATCAACCCTTCACTAATGTGAGTTTATAGCCCCGTCCACACAGAGCAACAAACTCTGCACCTGTTCTCACCACGATCCGGTCTGACTGCTTTTCTTTACATTCATAAATACATGTTAATGACTGAGATGTAAAAACCTCCGCAGGTGAAAATTGAACGTTTAGTCTCATGCATTATGTAGTTAAAGCTGCTCCTGTTTTGGACGTGCAAATTATTCATACAAGTAACATCTGCAGCTTCTACACCTCTGCTTTTCTCATTTAAAAAAAACATGGAGGCTAGGTGACTGAAACAAAGAAAGAGAAGCAGAAATGTAAGATTTATTATAAAACTACCACAAGTTATAATCAGCCTTTTAATGTTTTCACCAGACAGTGACATCATTCAATCACACCCACTGTATAGTTGTATCTCCTCTCTTTGGACTTTGTGATTTTAGGAGGATCTTTTTGCTGCGATGACAACATTGTGTCGCCTGTCGTTCTACCATATACTCAAATATAATCTTCAAATAGGAGGTCAAATAAATCCTGACTCCTTCCCATCTGTAGTCCGCGAACACGCTGCTGCGCTGACACTCTTTACGTCACAGTAAAATGGAAATTTGCGACATAACACCCCTCTAATAAATCCTGATCATAAACACAGGGAAATAAAGAGACGCTGCAGAGTTCATTACGTCTCTGTGACCCATCTCATCGCTCTTTTTATTAAGTTTATACGCTCCTCTGATTGCTATTTTACACATCAATGAAATGTGAGCAAAAAGAATCATAACCGGGGAAATTGGCTAACAACCTGAACGATAAATCTCCTGTTATTACTTTCTGTATTTCACCTTTTATCACCGTCAGAATGCTTCACACAGAGATGTGTATGCATGGTGTGATGTGTGTGTGTGTGTGTGTGTATTACTTCACCTCACATCCTGCTCTCTGTGTGCGAGATGTTCCTACATTTGCCCCCTTGCCCCGCTCTGTTAAACCCTGAAACGCTCTGAATACTGAGAAGCTTTACACAGAAATTATATTAAATACATCCATAATGTGAGAGACAACGAAGCACATTTGTATTCAAGAAGAGAAATGTATGGAATGAGTCCTAAAACCCTGACAAGACTCAGCATTTCCTCACGGAGGTTGCTATCAAATGTCTAAATGAGACGACTAAACGCCATCATGCCCAACGTTAGCCTCCTTTAGCTTAGCGGTGGCAACGTGAAGTCATGTGACCGTGCTGTAGTTTATTTATAGCCCAACATTAGCCTCCTTTAGCTTAGCGGTGGTGACGTGAAGTCATGTGACCCTGCTGTAGTTTATTTATAGCCCAACATTAGCCACCTTTAGCTTAGCGGTGGTGACGTGAAGTCATGTGACCGTGCTGTAGTTCCTTTATAGCCCAACATTAGCCACCTTTAGCTTAGCGGTGGTGACGTGAAGTCATGTGACCGTGCTGTAGTTCCTTTATAGCCCAACATTAGCCTCCTTTAGCTTAGCGGTGGTGACGTGAAGTCATGTGACCGTGCTGTAGTTCCTTTATAGCCCAACATTAGCCACCTGTAGCTTAGCGGTGGTGACGTGAAGTCATGTGACCGTCTGTAGTTCCTTTATAGCCCAACATTAGCCACCTTTAGCTTAGCGGTGGTGACGTGAAGTCATGTGACCGTGCTGTAGTTCCTTTATAGCCAACATTAGCCACCTTTAGCTTAGCGGTGGTGACGTGAAGTCATGTGATGTGCTGTAGTTCCTTTATAGCCCAACATTAGCCACCTTTAGCTTAGCGGTGGTGACGTGAAGTCATGTGACCGTGCTGTAGTTCCTTTAAGCCCATTAGCCACCTTTAGCTTAGCGGTGGTTACGTGAAGTCATGTGACCGTGCTGTAGTTTTTATAGCCCAACATTAGCCACCTTTAGCTTAGCGGTGGTGACGTGAAGTCATGTGACCGTGCTGTAGTTTATTTATAGCCCAACATTAGCCACCTTTAGCTTAGCGGTGGTGACGTGAGTCATGTGACCGTGCTGTAGTTCCTTTATAGAACAACATTAGCCTCCTTTAGCTTAGCGGTGGTGACGTGAGTCATGTGACCGTGCTGTAGTTCCTTTATAGCCCAACATTAGCCTCCTTTAGCTTAGCGGTGGTGACGTGAGGTCATGTGACCGTGCTGTAGTTCCTTTATAGCCCAACATTAGCCACCTTTAGCTTAGCGGTGGTGACGTGAGGTCATGTGACCGTGCTGTAGTTCCTTTATAGCCCAACATTAGCCTCCTTTAGCTTAGCGGTGGTGACGTGAAGTCATGTGACCGTGCTGTAGTTCCTTTAGCCTCCTAACTTCCTCTTTATTTTCCTCCACAGCTCCTCTCTCCAGAGTTTTAAATATGACAGAGTTTTTAGTTCATGTGTTGCTGGTTGATGTCGGGTCGCTTTCTGCTTCCAGAATTGTTTTCCTCACGTCTTCAGGCTGCATTGTTTCTCTTTAAAGATTAAACTCTCTCCATTTGTCTCGCCCACGATGCCCAGCGAACCCCCCGGTCTCAGAGGATCATGGGGGCCGTTGGAGACAGACATGATTAGGACTTCAGACTCAAACTTCTGTGACTCGCAGCAAAAAACCAACAACAACAACAACAGAAATACTGCCGGCCAATCCTGCACCAACATCCAATTAGTGACTGAGAATATGTGTTTCATGGAGTAAATGCTGCAGAGCGAGTTCCAAACTAACACGGCAGAAGAAGGAAAATAAAACATGTATTATTCTGCTTTACTAGATCATAAAGGATAATATTGTGAATTTGTTAAATGTACCAAATCTGATATAAGCGTATTCTGTTGTTTACATACATGCAGAGAACACAATAAGCATCCTAAAGTTAGAGCAAGAAAATCTGCTTCATATCTTCAATTATTTAAAAATAAGTTGCTTTTTCAATCGACTTTCATGAAAGATTCACAAAATCAAAACATAGGAAAATAAATGATTGAGGCGTTTACTTTATAATCAACTACATTCCGAAGCTATCTTTAAAATGTTATCTGCAAACACATGATCAGATTCCAAAGGAAGGGGCGTGTTTTTCAGAATAAAAGCTCCTGGACGTAACTGTCTGGTTAGAGTTAGCTCATATTTACGTGTGTTTTTCAAAATAAAAGCCCCAGAAATCGACAACACAGCTCATGCTATCAGTCCTGAGCGCTGGCAAAATCAGCAGGATCGACTCAGTCGGCAGGAACCGGACCTTTATCTCAGCGCTGCACAGAGACTCTTTGAGTCTCAGCGCTGCACAGAGACTCTTTGAGTCTCAGCGCTGCACAGAGACTCTTTGAGTCTCAGCGCTGCGCAGAGACTCTTTGAGACTCAGCGCTGCGCAGAGACTCTTTGAGTCTCAGCGCTGCGCAGAGACTCTTTGAGACTCAGCGCTGCGCAGAGACTCTTTGAGTCTCAGCGCTGCGCAGAGACTCTTTGAGTCTCAGCGCAGAGACTCTTTGAGTCTCAGTACTGCACAGAGACTCTTTGAGTCTCAGCGCAGAGACTCTTTGAGTCTCAGCACTGCACAGAGACTCTTTGAGACTCAGCGCTGCACAGAGACTCTTTGAGTCTCAGCACTGCGCAGAGACTCTTTGAGTCTCAGCGCAGAGACTCTTTGAGTCTCAGTGCTGCACAGAGACTCTGAGTCTCAGCGCAGAGACTCTTTGAGTCTCAGCACAGAGACTCTTTGAGTCTCAGCACAGAGACTCTTTGAGTCTCAGCGCTGCACAGAGACTCTTTGAGTCTCAGTGCTGCACAGAGACTCTTTGAGTCTCAGCACAGAGACTCTTTGAGTCTCAGCGCTGCACAGAGACTCTTTGAGTCTCAGCACAGAGACTCTTTGAGTCTCAGCGCTGCACAGAGACTCTTTGAGTACTTAGTTACTTCCCACCTCTGGCATTTAAACAAACTACGACACATGGGTTTAAAACACTGTTTGTAGTTAACAAAGAGCGCTCTTCATGTCTCACAGTAACTCTCACATGATGTTGATGATGATCAGTGAACGTTGTTGTTGTTGTTGTTGTTGTTGAGCAGCTGTGTGTCCTGCAGAGAGTTTTGAGAATGCAGAGCGAGGTTTATAATCTCAGAGAGGAGAAGAGGTCTCTGAAACTCTGACAGATCTGCCGTCTAAATGCTAAACACATGCAGCTGCTGCAGAAGCACAGCCTCAGTGTGAGCTCCTGGAGAGGAAGCACTTCATGTTGTGCATCCAGAGTCTGAGGGAACTCTTAGGGAGCAGGAGGAGAGCGTGAGGAGAAACACTTCATGTTGTACATCCAGAGTCTGTGCGAACTCTTAGGGTGCAGGAGGAGAGCGTGAGGAGACGCACTATCCTGAGCGTGAGGAGAAACACTATCCTGGGCGTGAGGAGAAACACTATCCTGAGCGTGAGGAGAAACACTATCCTGAGCGTGAGGAGAAACACTATCCTGAGCGTGAGGAGAAACACTATCCTGAGCGTGAGGAGAAACACTATCCTGAGCGTGAGGAGAAACACTATCCTGAGCGTGAGGAGAAACACTATCCTGAGCGTGAGGAGAAACACTATCCTGAGCGTGAGGAGAAACACTATCCTGGGCGTGAGGAAAACACTATCCTGAGCGTGAGGAGAAACACTATCCTGGGCGTGAGGAGAAACACTATCCTGAGCGTGAGGAGAAACACTATCCTGAGCGTGAGGAGAAACACTATCCTGAGCGTGAGGAGAAACACTATCCTGAGCGTGAGGAGAAACACTATCCTGAGCGTGAGGAGAAACACTATCCTGAGCGTGAGGAGAAACACTATCCTGAGCGTGAGGAGAAACACTATCCTGAGCGTGAGGAGAAACACTATCCTGAGCGTGAGGAGAAACACTATCCTGAGCGTGAGGAGAAACACTATCTTGAGCGTGAGGAGAAACACTATCCTGAGCGTGAGGAGAAACACTATCCTGAGCGTGAGGAGAAACACTATCCTGAGCGTGAGGAGAAACACTATCCTGAGCGTGAGGAGAAACACTATCCTGGGCGTGAGGAGAAACACTATCTTGAGCGTGAGGAGAAACACTATCCTGAGCGTGAGGAGAAACACTATCCTGGGCGTGAGGAGAAACACTATCCTGGGCGTGAGGAGAAACACTATCCTGGAATGTATGCGTGTAGAAATGCCTTTTTCCTGCATTCATATGTATTTAAATCAGTGGAGGAAAGGACAGAAGTAACTAGAAGCATGTACTTTCTCTCGTGTAACCCTTTCTGAGAGATCATGTTTCTAACGTTGCTCTCAGTCTTTCAGTCTCTCAGTCTCTCAGTCTCTCAGTCTCTCAGTCTTTCAGGCTCTCAGTCTCTCAGGCTCTCAGTCTCTCAATCTCTCAGGCTCTCAGGCTCTCAGTCTCTCAGGCTCTCAGTCTCTCAGGCTCTCAGGCTCTCAGTCTCTCAGGCTCTCAGTCTCTCAGTCTCACAGTCTCACAGTCTCTCAGTCTCTCAGGCTCTCAGTCTCTCAGTCTCTCAGGCTCTCAGGCTCTCAGTCTCTCAGTCTCTCAGGCTCTCAGGCTCTCAGGCTCTCAGTCTCTCAGGCTCTCAGTCTCTCAGGCTCTCAGTCTCTCAGTCTCTCAGTCTCACAGTCTCACAGTCTCTCAGTCTCTCAGTCTCTCAGGCTCTCAGTCTCTCAGGCTTTCATGGATTCATGTTAGTCCTGCTTCAAATGAACCTGAAACAAGTCCTAAATCCTGAACAAATCTTTAGGATGAATCCTAACGATGATATTACTGGCAAATGCAGATTATTGCAAAAGTGTGATGGTCATGTATTAAACAATCTTTGATAGAAGTAGAGATAAAAACAGCATTAATAGTGTCAAGGTGTGGAAGACAGCGGTAAAGAAACAGCTTTGTTTCAGCAGCAACAGCTGTTGATTTATTGGGTTGTTGATGTTTGTTCTAATGTTTGTTTCAATGTGATGGAGCGTGGGAAACGTACGGAGGCCGACAGGTGCTCATCTCTCCATCAGGAGAAGCAGCTGGTGCTCATCTCTCCATCAGGAGAAGCAGCTGGTGCTCATCTCTCCATCAGGAGAAGCAGCTGGTGCTCATCTCTCCATCAGGAGAAGCAGCTTTGTTTCAGCAGCAACAGCTGGTGCTCATCTCTCCATCAGGAGAAGCAGCTGGTGCTCATCTCTCCATCAGGAGAAGCAGCTGGTGCTCATCTCTCCATCAGGAGAAGCAGCAGGTGCTCATCTCTCCATCAGGAGAAGCAGCTGGTGCTCATCTCTCCATCAGGAGAAGCAGCTGGTGCTCATCTCTCCATCAGGAGAAGCAGCTGGTGCTCATCTCTCCATCAGGAGAAGCAGCTTTGTTTCAGCAGCAACAGCTGGTGCTCATCTCTCCATCAGGAGAAGCAGCTGGTGCTCATCTCTCCATCAGGAGAAGCAGCTTCAGAAAGGATGCAGATATAAGAACCCACATGTTCCACATGAAGAAACATCTCCAGCAACAACACGTGCAGCCTAACCCCTAGAACACTGGAAGGATCTCATCCTGTCTCTCTTTGGACGAGGTCCATCACCGGCTGAACAACATCTGGACGAGGTCCATCACCGGCTGAACAACATCTGGACGAGGTCCATCACCGGCTGAACAACATCTGGACGAGGTCCATCACCGGCTGAACAACATCTGGACGAGGTTCATCACCGGCTGAACAACATCTGGACGAGGTTCATCACCGGCTGAACAACATCTGGAAGAGGTCCATCACCGGCTGAACAACATCTGGACGAGGTTCATCACCGGTTGAACAACATCTGGACGAGGTCCATCACCGGCTGAACAACATCTGGACGAGGTCCATCACCGGCTGAACAACATCTGGACGAGGTCCATCACCGGCTGAACAACATCTGGAAGAGGTCCATCACCGGCTGAACAACATCTGGACGAGGTTCATCCCCGGCTGAACAACATCTGGACGAGGTTCATCACCGGCTGAACAACATCTGGACGAGGTCCATCACCGGCTGAACAACATCTGGACGAGGTCCATCACCGGCTGAACAACATCTGGACGAGGTTCATCCCCGGCTGAACAACATCTGGACGAGGTTCATCACCGGCTGAACAACATCTGGACGAGGTCCATCACCGGCTGAACAACATCTGGACGAGGTCCATCACCGGCTGAACAATATCTGCTTACGTAAAAAACCCAGTATGCACGATGTTCAGGAAACGACCAGTCAAAATCGAAGGATCCAACGTGTTTTTAAACGGAGCAGAAATAGAACTAGTCCCCCACTTCAAGTGTCTTGGAGTCATACTGGACTCAAACTTGACTTTTAAGAAACATATCAAGAAAGTGTCTAATACCGTTAAATTCAACTTGCAACATTTTAAACAAATCAGACCTTTCTTAACTGTCAGTGCTGCACAGTCAGACCTCCACTGTATGATTCTATCCCACATTGAATACTGTTTTACAAACTGGTCGTTTGCTTGTGCCACAAACCTGAAACCCATAGAACAGCTGTACAAGAGAGCTATCAAGGTGTTTGACAGAAAGCCTAATTCACCACACTGAACCATCCTGGAGAAACACCGTTTCTTGAGTTTTGACCATTTTAAGTCTTTTAAAAGTATGTGTTTTTTTTATAAATGTTTACATGGACTGCCCCCCCCCCCCCCTTAGGGGAGTTCATCCACAGAAAACACACTGGACGCTGCACTAGGTCAGAAACCAGAGGAGACTGTGAAGTCCACCGTAGACGGACCACTTTCGGTCAAAATGTTCTATCAATTAAAGGCAGCTCGTTGTGGAATAGCCTCCCAGCTGAGATACGGGATTGTCCCACTCTCAATAGCTTCAAAGGTCGACTCAGAGAATGGATGAGAAACAAACAGACGTGCAATCACCGCTAAATGCACTTTAACACAGGGGTATCTCCTCCTGCACTTTAACACAGGGGTATCACCTCCTACACTTTAACACAGGGGTATCTCCTCCTGCACTTTAACACAGGGGTATCTCCTCCTGCACTTTAACTCAGGGGTATCTCCTCCTGCACTTTAACACAGGGGTATCTCCTCCTGCACTTTAACACAGGGGTATCTCCTCCTGCACTTTAACACAGGGGTATCTCCTCCTGCACTTTAACACAGGGGTATCTCCTCCTACACTTTAACACAGGGGTATCTCCTCTTCTTTAACACAGGGGTATCTCCTCTTCTTTAACACAGGGGTATCTCCTCTTCTTTAACACAGGGGTATCTCCTCTTCTTTAACACAGGGGTATCTCCTCTTCTTTAACACAGGGGTATCTCCTCCTGCACTTTAACTCAGGGGTATCTCCTCTTGCACTTTAACACAGGGGTATCTCCTCTTGCACTTTAACTCAGGGGTATCTCCTCTTGCACTTTAACACAGGGGTATCTCCTCCTGCACTTTAACTCAGGGGTATCTCCTCTTGCACTTTAACACAGGGGTATCTCCTCCTGCACTTTAACTCAGGGGTATCTCCTCTTGCACTTTAACACAGGGGTATCTCCTCTTGCACTTTAACACAGGGGTATCTCCTCTTGCACTTTAACACAGGGGTATCTCCTCTTGCACTTTAACACAGGGGTATCTCCTCCTACACTTTAACACAGGGGTATCTCCTCCTGCACTTTAACACAGGGGTATCTCCTCCTACACTTTAACACAGGGGTATCTCCTCCTGCACTTTAACACAGGGGTATCTCCTCCTACACTTTAACACAGGGGTATCTCCTCTTCTTTAACACAGGGGTATCTCCTCCTGCACTTTAACACAGGGGTATCTCCTCTGCACTTTAACACAGGGGTATCTCCTCTTGCACTTTAACACAGGGGTATCTCCTCTTGCACTTTAACACAGGGGTATCTCCTCCTGCACTTTAACACAGGGGTATCTCCTCCTGCACTTTAACACAGGGGTATCTCCTCCTGCACTTTAACACAGGGGTATCTCCTCTTCTTTAACACAGGGGTATCTCCTCTTCTTTAACACAGGGGTATCTCCTCCTGCACTTTATATGTCGTTGCTGCTATATTGTACTGCCATGTGGTAAATGCTCGTGTATGCTGCTCATGCTCTTTTGCATATCATGTATTTTGTTTTTGCTATGTTTGTAAAATGTAATGTTTTGTGAGGGGCTGCGGGTGGAAATGAGCTCAGAGCTAAATCTGGCACTGTTACGCAGACACATGTTTATGTTTTAAGTGTCCATCACTGTGCGTTGGCCCTGCCAAATAAACCATTAAATAAAATGAAATTCATAAAATATTCAGCAACTTGAGGAAACTTGCGCAGCGTTAAGAAAACATTCACCACTGATTTCAAAATAAGAGTTTTTAAGATTCGCCAATCCATCTCCAAATCTTCACGGGACAAACAACCAACAACTAACTGCAGCACAAACATTTGCTAATTGATAAATACCTGTTTCCTCCTCGTGGCTCCCTGCCCAGACATGTGTCACAGGATAAAATGTCCCCCTATTCCTCTACAAACAGGAAGTGAAAGAGTCCAAGTGTGTGTGGGGAAGGGGGGGACGTTCTATTACTATTTGGGAATTATTTTCAACTTTATGTTTTGTTGTTTTGTCTCAAAATACCTGAAAAGTTCAGATTTCATGTTAAAAACAAGAAATACTCAAAATATTACGTTTGCTTTGGTGTCAAAATACCCAAAGATCACATTTTAAAGGGTCCCTATTCCTCTCCTGTGTTCTATAGGTGTTAGTGCATGTAAATGGTCTGCAGAGGCTGAAATCCCCCCTTCTTTCATTGGACTCATTTGTTTACTTCCAGAACGTAGTGACATCACTACGGAACACTCACGCTCCTATTGGCTAGCGCTCCAACACATTGTACGTGATAGGCTAAGGGGCGGGACATCTCTAAGCTGGTTGACCAATCACAACAAAGCCGGCCAGCTAACCAATCAGAGCAGACTGGGCTCTGGTTTCAGACAGAGGGTGAAAAGAGGAGCTGCAGCACTGGCAGGATGAGAGAAGAGCTTTCTGAACATTAAAGTGTTTGTGTGTATTAGTTTATTTAGAGTAAAAGAGACGTTAACTACAGCAGCTTGATGAGGACTACCTGCAGAACAGACTACAATATTATTATATCATTACGCTGCGTCTTAAAGGTCCACGTGTCCTCAGGCTGACCTTTCTTTCTTTACATGTACAAAACAATGATCACGCTGCGTCTTCTAAACGGTCCAAACGTCCTCTGCATGTCACTGTCATGCCTCTGACAGGAGGATAACCATGAGGCATGACACAGTTCTGTATTTAAAGGGCCAGCGCGTCCCATTACTGATGGTTTTACATCTGATTAGGATTCTGCACACGTCCTCGTGACAGATCTATTAAATATGATACCCTCCTGCACACCTGGCAGGGTTGGAACACCGTAATCTCTCTATCTGAGGAGAAAGCCTCCGTTAGATAACCCTAACGAGAGGCATGCTTTTATTTTGAAGGTCTGAACACAGTGTGAGTGTGTTTCTCAGTCCTCGCTGTCAGTAAATTACCCATCATGCACTGCACTGAGCGAGATGTCTTCACCTGTTCCTGCTGCTGTGCGTTTCCATCATCAAAACACTATCAGACGAATAATAATAAGAAAACAAAGACGTTATGATCTGCTGCGTTTTGTTACCAGATACAAAGACACAATCAAACCTTTAAGGTCAAAGGACACACACAGAACACACACAGAACACACACACAGAACACACACAGAACACACACAGAACACACACACAGATCACACACAGATCACACACAGAACACACACAGAACACACACACATAACACACACAGAACACACAGAACACACACAGAACACACACAGAACACACACACAGATCACACACAGATCACACACAGAACACACACAGAACACACACACAGATCACACACAGATCACACACAGAACACA
The DNA here is from genome assembly GCA_031216635.1 of Dissostichus eleginoides. Taxonomy (NCBI): domain Eukaryota; kingdom Metazoa; phylum Chordata; class Actinopteri; order Perciformes; family Nototheniidae; genus Dissostichus; species Dissostichus eleginoides. Next base: position 1,094,613 of record CM062265.1, on the reverse strand, counting down.
CACACAGAACACACACAGAACACACACAGAACACACACAGAACACACACACAGATCACACACAGATCACACACAGAACACACACAGAACACACACAAAGATCACACACAGAACACACACAGAACACACACAGAACACACACACAGAACACACACAGAACACACACACAGAACACACACACAGATCACACACAGAACACACACAGAACACACACAGAACACACACACACACACAGAACACACACAGAACACACGCACAGAACACACACAGAACACACACACAGAACACACACAGAACACACACAGAACACACACAGAACACACACACAGAACACACACAGAACACAGAACACACACACAGAACACACACAGAACACACACAGAACACACACACACACAGAACACACACACAGAACACACGCACAGAACACACACAGAACACACACACAGAACACACACAGAACACACACAGAACACACACACAGAACATACACACAGAACACACACAGAACACAGAACACACACAGAACACACACACACAGAACACACACACAGAACACACACACATCCTCAAATAAAGTGTGTCTGTGTGTTAGCGTGTGAGTTTCTCAGGGTTGTCTGGATACCTACGGAGGCCTGCAGGTGCCAAAACGCTACAATGTCCCAAATCTCTTCATCAGGAGGAGCAGCTTCAGAAAGGATGCTGATATAGAAACCCAAAGGTTCCACATGAAGAAACATCTCCAGCAACAACACATGCAGCGTTTAGAGAACATTCATCAACTTGAAGAAAGATGCGCAGCGTTTACTAAAAGCTGCAGAAACCAAACGCTGCAAATAACAAAACGCTGAAGAAGCTCGGAACCCAACGGAGACACACATATTTATCTTATCGAGTCATTTGGTCATTAAGCAGTGTAATTATTGCACTGCATTGTAGTTGATGCTTTTATTTTGAAAGCAGCTTCAGGTGATTTTGGTGGATAGAAGCAGATATAAGAACCTGTGGTTCTCCCCATCATGCTCAGAGATGGCAAAGTACACACATCCTTTCCTCAAGTAGAAGTACACATCCTTTACTCAAGTAGAAGTACACACATCCTTTACTCAAGTAGAAGTACAGATACTCGTGTTTCAAAATACTCTGGTGAAAGTAGAAGTACTGACTAAACTTCTTTACTCAAGTCAAACTAAAGAGGCTTTGAAATGTACTTCAGTAAAAAGTACCCATAACTAGCAGCTGTTTTAAAGAGTACCTGACCTCCCTTTATATTAATAGAACAATAATGTCATTGTTAGCTAATGAATGTTTCCATGCTGAACAACGGCAACATGACAACGTTTTCATTGGTCCCTCTTCTTTAGAGAAGACCAGGAAATGATGGATACACGGATCGTGTTCAAATCAATAGGCACGCAATGACTCTAAATAATAATGATCACGCCACCAAACACACATTCAGACTAAAGGAACCAGCCTGTTTGGAACATGTGAGAAGTAGAAAGTACAGGTATTTGTGTTCAACATGTAAGAAGTAGAAAGTACAGGTATTTGTGTTCAACATGTAAGAAGTAGAAAGTACAGGTATTTGGGTTCAACATGTGAGAAGTAGAAAGTACAGGTATTTGGGTTCAACATGTAAGAAGTAGAAAGTACAGGTATTTGGGTTCAACACGTAAGAAGTAGAAAGTACAGGTATTTGGGTTCAACATGGAAGAAGTCAAAGTAAAAAGTAGTGGAGTAAAGTCCTGATACCAGAAACATGTACTTAAGTTCAGTAACGAAGTATTTGTACTCCAGTTCTTCGCTGCTCTGATCATAGCAGACTCTCAGTGGTAAAGTGTCTCTGAGTTTGAGTGGATGTTGTTGTGACGGCAGATCTGCCTCTCAGTCTGAAAGCTCCGACAGCTCGGAGACGCTAATAGCAGGTTAGCTCGTCAACTCCCTGTTACTTAATTGTCGTCTGCGTCAGAGAAAGTGATGCTGTCTGTCAACAGGAAGTAAAATGTGTTTGTGAGGAAGTTACAGGAGAGGAGATACAGAAAAACCCCGACAGCAGCAGAGAGAAGATCTCAGGGGAGTCGGATTCAAAGCATGAGAAATAACATGTTTCTGTTCAGAGAGGCTGCAGTGTGTGTGTGTGTGTGTGTGTGTGTGTGTGTGTGTGTGTGTAGCTGCCGATGGTTAATGGAGGAAGTGTTGCCTTGTAAATACTCTAGTAAAGTACAATTACCTCAAAAACTGTGGATACTTTTTGCATCATAAATGTCATTAACATTGAAATATATGATATTCAAATGATGAAAAGGATCTGTTCGAAGCAGGGATTGTTATGAAATCTGTAGAATAACCTCTGCAGCTCCACAGTACTCACTGCTACTGGGATATCTCTATATTTAATGATGTCTTACTCTTTTTTTATTGTCTGCTATGCTGTAAACGAGCCAGCTGAAGGACCAATAATAAAGGTATTATAACATGTAGATTCATTGTGCAGCAGAAGTTCCAACAACTCAACATGTAATGTGACTTTCCTCCTCTGTCTATCCAAAACCATTATAGTGTAATGGTGTGACGTGTCAAATTGTCTCTTTTTTTGTTATTATTCAACAAGCAACGTTGAGCAGCAAAACTGATAGATAGATAGAGAGAGAGAGAGAGAGAGATAGAGAGATAGAGAGAGAGAGAGAGAGAGAGAGAGAGAGATAGAGAGAGATAGAGAGAGAGAGAGAGAGAGAGAGAGAGAGAGAGAGATAGATAGATAGATAGACATTTGATAACTTATTGTAAGTAATAAAAAAGAAGCCATCGCAAAATTCAACCTTATTGCAAATCCAAAAGTTTCCCCTCATTTTGCAGCGCCTTAAAATGAACATATGAAAAGCTGGGTTTAAAACTCACAGGTTATTAAAAAATGTATGAGTTTAAACTTTGTTTTAATCTCTCAGTCGTGAACAGATCAGGAGTTTCTGTGAGCTCTAAAATATTCAGCGAGTTATTCCCGTATTAAAACTGCTCCTGATCTTCTGGAGGATTCCACTGCCGAGAGCTGAGTGACAATGATAGAACACACACACACACACACACACACACACACACACACACACACACACACACACCACACACACACACACACACACACACACACAGTCACACATACACACACACACACACACACACACACACGTGGCGGCGGTACAGAGCCATGTGATGAAGGCTGTGATCTAAAATTAATGCCCAACTGTAGAAATGTAACACAGAAGATGAATCACTTTAATACCGGGGGAGATGTATAAATAAGAGAAGAGAGGGAATATGAAAATACTGCGAGCAGACAGGAAGTGGAAGCATCGACACAGAGTTAATGGCGTAATAAAATGAGTGGAGATTTGTCTTTCAATACAGATAGCTTCCTCTTCCTCCTCTTCTGTTGCAGTAGGATGTGTTGCATGAGCATGTTAAAAGCATGTTGTGTGAACTCGGTTAAAACAAGGCTTCACAAACTGAGGAGATAAGGTTAAGGTGAAAGGTTAAAGGCCATCTTTAGGAGGTTCAGGTAAACTGTTCTTGGTCTGAAATTAATGGGGTTAGAAGTTACGATGTCGAAATGGACAAAAGTAAAACTCCTCTCTTAAATAGAAAACTAACAAGGTCAATTCTGTGATGGCCCGTCCACACGGCAGCGTGCGTTGAAGCTTCAACGCAGCTTCCCATTCACTTTGAATGGGGTGACGTCACGCTTTGCCGAACTGCATTGTGGTCCCATCGCGTCGCTTTGCTTCCGTTGCTCGCTTCGAAAGTTTAGAAAAGTTCAACTTTTCAAGCGTCGATGGAAGCGTCAGCCAATCAAATCATAGGCCAGTACAAGCTCTAGCCAATCAAACCGCGTGCTTGTGTGTCCGGGGCGGGAGATTAATGTGATTGGTTGTTGGTCGCGCTCCAGACACGCCCACCGGCAAGCTTCAACGCACGCTGCCGTGAGGACGTACCGTGACTGTATGTTTCCTCTTTCCATTACAGTATCCTGCTCAGTGGATTCAAACAGCCCAAAGTGTAACTCTCTGCTGTGTTTCTGACGCACTTTGAAGAGTCCTTCGCTCTGTCAGAGACAACATGTTTCTGACGCACTTTGAAGAGTCCTTCGCTCTGTCAGAGACAACATGTTTCTGACGCACTTTGAAGAGTCCCTCGCTCTGTCAGAAACAACATGTTTCTGACAGAGCGAGGGACTCTTCAAAGTGCGTCAGAAACAACATGTTTCTGACGCACTTTGAAGAGTCCTTCGCTCTGTCAGAAACAACATGTTTCTGACGCACTTTGAAGAGTCCTTCGCTCTGTCAGAAACAACATGTTTCCAATTAGCCCAGAATACTACGAGTAGTTTGTACCTTTGTTATGAAGCAATTAAGTCATACAAATAGAAGAAGACATGAAGAGTTAATGAGAGCACACACACACACACACACACAGACACACACACAAACACACACACACACACACACACACACACACACACACACACACACACACACACAGACACACACACACAGATCCACAGTTCCCCT
>CM062265.1:1075049-1085049 GCA_031216635.1 Dissostichus eleginoides | reverse complement strand
TTTAGACTTGACTTGGACTGGATTTAGTATTGGAAAATAATACTTAATCCAGTCTAAAGCCAGGTTCAATAGAGTCAGGACCAGAAGTGATCAAGACCAAGTCAAGACCAAATCCAGAGAAGGCCGAGTCCTGTTCAAGACCAGTAACACACTGATGAGTTTCCAATGCTAACCCTCTAAGACACAGCCTTGATAACAGCTATGTTTCAAATAAAGATGGATGGAAATGAGATGAATGCTCTGACCAACAGAGACACATGCTCTGCACACCTTTTCCGTACAAGAAACGCTTCTGTTCACGTTTCCAATCACGATTCCCGTAAAGTTTCCCATTCATTTTCCCGTACATGTATGACTGAATGAAAAGCTTGGATCTCAGGTGGAAACGATACGCTGTAAAAGCATGAGGCTGGTGTCCTTCTACCTTCAGATCATGCACTCCAGGTATTAGTCAGATATTAATATTTGAGCACACCTGAAGAAGCTGATGCATTATAGATCCTCAGATCCACTGGCAGGCAGATCTGACTCCGACAGCAGCTCTAAACCTGATTCATTTCTGCTGCTTCATTCTGATCGCTGATTCTGTTTAGAGCAACATCTATCTATTTCATTAGATACACAGAAGAACACAGGGATTTTAGCCTCTGCAGACCATTTACATGCACTAACACACTACAGGAGAGGGAGCACCACAGAAGAAGATGTCAGTGTTATGCTCGTGTTAGTTTTTTTTTAATCCTCTACAGTGGATGACATTCATTTGAGAGATTCATCGTCACATAAAAGTCAAATATATCTCCACGCTGAGGGACGCTGCTGTGAGCCAACACACTCCAGTCAATGGTGTCTCAGTGTGTGTATGTGACTAAGCTAGAACCACACACACACACACACACACACACACACACACACACACACACACATACACACACACACACACACACACACACACACTCTCACAGGAGATATGCACCTGTAAACAGAGTGATTACCGACAATTTTAGGAGTGCAAATGATAACAGAGCGGCTTCAACAGGAAGATAAGCACCATTGAAGATAAACACACCTGAGCAGTTCAGCAGGGATACTGTGTGTGTGTGTGGTTTGTGTGTGTGTGTGTCTGTGTGTGTGTGTGTGTGGCGGCGGCGTGTGGCGGCGTGTGGCGCACTGGGTTTTGCGTTGGTGTTGGGATCAGGGGAGCACAGGTTCAAACCCCTCTGCAGTCAGCATGTCGTTGTGTCCCTGAGACACTTCACCCCAAAGTGCTCCTGTGGGGATTGTCCACAGTATTGAGGATGTAAGTCGCTTTGGATAAAAGCGTCTAACAAGTAACATGTAATGTAATGTAATGTGTGGGCATTGTGAACACATGAACAGCTCCTCCTGGGGGGGGGGGGGGTTCAGGGCTAATATGTAGTGGCAGACCAGTCGGCTGATGAGAGACTCTGAGTCAACGAGGAAACACAGAAAGAGGTTGGTGACACGGCATGTTTCTGTGTTTACTATTGTGAGAAAAGGATGTAAAACATGATTGTAGGTCCTATATATCGATTTATATTATTCAACATTTATGTATGTTCTTGCTGTTCTTGTTTATAGTAAATGTATTCTTAGTAATTGAATTATAAAAATCTAAGTTTTGGGATTTCGGAAAAATCATTTCATTTGTATTAAAATCCTTTTTTTTAAATGTGTATATATTTTTTTTTATTTCGATATTTTTTACTCCAGAAATATGAGTCTCAAACAGAGCTTCAGACGGCAGAGCCAGCTTTGTTTTTACGGAGAATAATTATGGGATGGATGTCCGGTGGGTCTGACACTGAAACTGAGATTTCAGAGTTTCTTTTTTCTGTAGAGGAAGTAAAGAAACTCAGGATGTATTTGTTGGTTGAGGTGCAATATATGACTCAGCAGCTTTAAGACATGAAGACACTATTATTTCCAGCTTCGCTCTAATGCAGTATTTTCACAGGAAAGTGGGCGGGGTCTAATTTTGTCCAGAAGTGACGTTAACATGCACTCTGAGTCAAAAAGCACGGACAAAGGTTGGGACACTCCTCACGCTCAACAGAGAGGTGCAGGGATGAGTCCTAAACCCACATGACTCAGCATTTCCTCACTTCCTGTCCCCTGGTCTGGAGGAGGTCAATGGTTCTCTGAATGTGTTTTGTTTGAATTGATCCTGAGTCTCCTTACAGAAAGTGTTTCTACTGATGGAAATATGTTCACATGCAAACTAAGGGTGTCAGGTTTAATCAGAGTCACAGACCTGGTGTTGTGTTCAGGTTCAACACGACATCCTGGTGCAGAGCCAAACCCTTGATGAAAACACGATGCGTTCAAGTTCAAACCTAATTGTCTGGGAAATGCAGAGCAGCTCAACATCAGAGAGGGTGATATCAAATATGGAAACTCTGGACAGAGGGTTTTTATCCTGAATCCTCAGATGTTATCAAGGTATATGTCAAACACAAACTTACTGAAATTAGATTTGACTAATAAAACCAAAGAAACACATTTCTTTATAAAAGATTAATGTAAAAGCAAGAAGAAACCCCCCAGTGAATTATTATTCTTTATATATCTATATATACGCATTGGTTTAAAGTGTAAATAAGTCACAAGTCGTTGGTATTAAAGTCCAGTTGCAAGTCTTTTTGATTTCTTCAAATGCAAAGTAATTACTGGTTTTGGTATTAATGGTATTTTTACATATAGAAACAAGGCCACAAGCTGAGCAGATATTTTGTCTGTAAGTGAAATTAGTTTCCCTGAAGGACAGAAAGGAATTCAGCTTTATATCCAATCTGAGAGAAGAGAGTGTTTTCTGAAGGTTAGACATTCAACGTCTCTAACTTATTTAGTATCCGAGCTGGAAGAAGGGCTTCTTCCCTCCAAGGACATCCAGTAATGACCTGCATGGATCAATTCTTTAGTATTAACACTCGGAGCAGGTGTGACATTTTCCAGGAGAGGATGTCTCATTTAGGAACAAAAGGCCATGAGGGTGGAGCTGAGCGTAAAGAAGCTCCTTCATCATTACAGTGGGAACAGAGACCCAAAGAAATGCCAACTTACTGACGAGTCATCGGTTAAATCCACATTTCAGCTCCTATATATGTGAGAGATGGTAATGAGCTTCAGATAAGATAAGATAAGATAAGAGGTACTTTATTGATCCAAAATCGGGAAATGTTTGCATTGCAGAAGCTTAAAAAACAACAAAACAAAACAAGGTAAAGAAGTCACGAGTCATTGGTTTAAAGTAGGGGTGTAACGGTATCCGTATTCGTCCCGAACCGTCACGTTCAGACGTCACGGTTCGGTGCATGCAGTCACACGACGAATACGCCTTTTTTTATGAGTGGGAAAAAAGTCTGTCACTCAGGGCAGTATCCATTACACTATATATAATCCAGGGGGCGGTATTGCGCCTAAAAGCTGTTTGCCTGCCGCCCTTAAACAACAAATGAAGAACAAGAAGAAAACACAACAAAACGAACAAAATACAAGAAGAAGAAAAGTTAGTATGGCGAGTTCAGATAACACACAGGAGCTAGAACCCACCTGCTTCTTTTAAATCAGCTGTGTGGGAACATGTCGGGTTCCCTGTGGACTACAACCACGATGGAGTGCGAGTGGTGGATCGGACGAGGACAGTGTGCCGGCGTTGTTCGGCAGCGGTGCGGTATGCTAATGGTAACACACGCCAAACATGCTAAATCCTATCAGAAGGCATCACCCAGATGTCCCAGTCACCGGAGACAAAAGACAGCAGCAGTTCAACAGCTTTTCCCCGCTGCTTTTAAGAAGCCAAGAGACATGAGAGCCGAGAGACCAAAAGAAATAACAAGCTTTTGGCATGTTTTTCAACGGCTATGCTGCGCCCTCATGCAATAGTAGAGGACCCCGGCTTTTATTGATTGGGATTGAAAGTGATTGAAAAACTATCTTATTATTTATTTTGAAATATTTTCAAGACATTCTTTTTAGTTTTACAGCTTATTGAAGCTTTTTGTTTGACATCAGCCATTATAGATAATATGGCCATCTGAGTGTGTGGTGCTGTTTGTGGTTTGTTTTTAACTGTGTAATACAGTTCATTATTCAAAATGTTAGAGTTCCTGATTTTTAAACTGACACTTGCACTACTGTTCAAAATAAATAAAAAACAATCCTGGAATTATGCATTTGGGACTTTTTTTTGCTTTTTCTTGTTGTACCGAACCCGTACCGAACCGTGACCCCAAACCGAGGTACGTACCGAACCGTGACCCCCAAACCGAGGTACGTACCGAACCGTGACCCCCAAACCGAGGTACGTACCGAACCGTGACCCCCAAACCGAGGTACGTACCGAACCGTGACCCCCAAACCGAGGTACGAACCGAACCGTGAACTCTGTGAACCGTTACGCCCCTAGTTTAAAGTCTAAAGAAGTCACGAGTCGTTGGTTTAAAGTGTAAAGAAGTCACAAGTCATTGGTTTAAAGTCCAAAATAAGTCTTCTTTAGACTCTACACCAATGACACATGACTTCTCTTGAACCTAAATCAATGACTTGGGACTTCTCCTGGATCTAAAACATATGACTCGCTCCTTTTTTTTTACTTAAAGCTAATGACTTTTCTTGGACTACCAATGACTCAAGAGGCGTTAAACCAATACATCTTGAGTTATTTTTATCTTTTACAAAATGACTTATGACTTTTTTGGACTTCAAACCAATGACTCGTGACTTCTCTTGGTCTTGAATCTTTTGACAGTCACACACACAGTATTGATAATAATAAGCTAACCTCCAGTAAGAGTCACTGTTTCAGTATCTTTTGTTTCTGTGAGGATGGAAAAGTCTCTCTAACTCGTCTCTTGTTTATTCAGTCGCTTCCTCTCGCTCCACCGCCCTTCTTCCCTCCTCATTTCCCTAAGTGCTTTTACATGTTAGTGTGTGCACATGTGGAAAGTTTAGGAATACACACTCTCTCACACACACATCCTGAAACAGGAACGCACCGTGCCACATGGCTGGTGTTAAACAGCAGCAAATGAACCTAGAGTTTCCCGGAGAGGTTTGGTGCTCGCTGTGACTCTTGGATGTCCAATTAGGAACGCATTGTTCACCTCCATTCATCGAGCAGACATTAAAGCCAGCGCCGGCCCGTTGATTAGCGGCGCTCCATTGTTCCCAGACTGCGCTCCAATGGAAAGAAAATCAATGTCAAACAAATTGATTACACTTACTTCGTTAAATTCAGACTTAATGAGTTTATAATCAAAGCATTTTCCTGCAGGTTAATTCCACAGTTCTGCTGCTCTGAGCCACGTTTCCATGCAGTCTGTAGTTAGAGGCTTGGTGTGGTTTGTGTTGTGGCCCAAATTATATTATCATTATAGAATCACTTCACTGTTCACCTTTGTTTTCTACCCAAAATATATCCTCAAATAACTTGGGAAATATAAGTAACCCTGCCCAACACGACCAGATTCTTTCTCTGCCTGCCACTTGGGATTTATCTGTTCATTATTCTTCATCTAACAGCTTGTATAACCTTTGTGTTAGGTTTCACATTTTGTCCCCGTTGTTCAGTTTGGATCATTATTGAACCGGGTCATGATTAAGGGTTTAAGAAGTTATACAGAAATACAAACTAACATACAAAAAGCCCTCACATATATCATCTGTTTCTCAATTCCCAACAATAAAGATAACGTACGCATGCGAGTTACACAGTGCACATTTCCATGTAGGAAATTAACAGTTCTTTATATTCAGTAAAAACATGGACGGCTCACGTGTCAAAGGGAGATTGTGTTGTTTATCTCTGCCTCTCAATATCCTCTCTGAGACAGGATCTCATTATGAAGTGAGACATGTGACCTTTTGACAACTCGAGCAGTAGAAACAGAGGAGATAATAATCCTCCTCTCAGCCTCTCAGGTGCATTCGTCAGCGTGGGATTTTCTCTCGTGAATTAACGCCGAGACAAATGAGAGGTTTGAGAGTGATGAGTGACAGGCGAGGATGGAGAGGGTGTTACAGGTCTCTCTAAAACATCCGCCAGACGGCTGCAGCTTATTTAATCAATCAATCAATGTTTATATATTAAGCCCAATATCACATATTCTACATTTGTCTACAGTTTGTACAGAATATCAATACGACCCCCTTTGTCCTTGGACCCTCACATCGGACAAGGAAATAATTCCAGCCCGGATACTAAATAAGTTAGAGACGTTGAATGTCTAACCTTCAGAAAACACTCTCTTCTCTCAGATTGGATATAAAGCTGAATTCCTTTCTGTCCTTCAGGGAAACTAATTTCACTTACAGACAAAATATCTGCTCAGCTTGTGGCCTTGTTTCTATGTGTAGAAATACCATTAATACCAAAAACAGTAATTACTTTGCATTTGAAGAAATCAAAAATACTTCTTTAGACTTCAAACCAACGACTCGTGACTTCTTTAGACTCTAAACCAATGACTCGTGACTTCTGTAGACTTCAAACCAATGACTTGTGACTTCTTTAGACTCTAAACCAATGACTTGTGACTTCTTTAGACTTCAAACCAATGACTCGTGACTTCTTTAGACTTTAAACAAATGACTCGTGACTTCTTTAGACTCTAAACCAATGACTCGTGACTTCTTTAGACTTCAAACCAATGACTCGTGACTTCTTTAGACTTCAAACCAATGACTCGTGACTTCTTTAGACTTCAAACCAATGACTCGTGACTTCTTTAGACTTTAAACCAATGACTCGTGACTTCTTTAGACGTCAAACCAATGACTCGTGACTTCTTTAGACGTCAAACCAATGACTCGTGACTTCTTTAGACTTTAAACCAATGACTCGTGACTTCTTTAGACTTCAAACCAATGACTCGTGACTTCTTTAGACTTTAAACCAATGACTCGTGACTTCTTTAGACTTTAAACCAATGACTCGTGACTTCTTTAGACTTTAAACCAATGACTCGTGACTTCTTTAGACTTTAAACCATCATGAACCACCAGGTTTGCTTTCTGTCCCCAGAACCAGAACTAAACCTGGAGAAGTTCAGTTGTTATGATCTGGTCCGCTGCATCTCTTCCTGCTCTTGTGTTGAGAGCTGCTGTATGAACACACTTGTCTAGCTCTGCCTTGGCTTTGCTTTCCAGAGAGGAAGACAGAGGCCTCGTTCATTACTGTCATCATCAGCTGATTCAGGGAGGACTGAGTGAGCGATCACAGCACCAACGACAAAGGCGCCCCATATACTGACATTAATGAGCGGGGGTTATGTGAAGTGAGAATTAGAGAGCAGAGGAAGGGATGTGAGGAGATGGAGGGGAAGGAAATGTAGGTGTAGTGTTTTCTGTCTGTGTTTTTGTGAAGTGCTAAGAGTGAGAAACACAAGGGGGCAAAAGGAAATCTGGAAACTATCATGTTGTTATTTTTCAGTGTTAATATCAACACCTATCAACCTGTAGCCGTCTGCCGGAACTAACAGAGAGTCAGTTCACTCTTCACCTTTGCTTTCCCCCCAGAATATATCCTCTGAAATATGAAATATAAGAAACTCTGCAGAACACGACCAGAGAGATTTAAGATTCTGGTTTTCTTTCTCTGATTTTGTCAAGTGCAAAGAGTGAGGAATACACGGCAAAAATAAGGTTTCAAAACGTCCGTCTGTAAATGATTATCTCGTTATCTCAGCGTCAACCTGGAGCTATCTGCATGCGAAGTAAACACAAATAGAGCTATCAGATCCGCTAAATGCTAACACGTCTTAGTCAGGCATTGAAACTGTAATCAGTTCACTGTTCACTTTAGTTGTCTCTCCAAAAAAACCTGGCAAATACATGAAAGACTGAGGAAGAACCGGAGCAGAGAAACCTCAGATTTCTGTTTCCTTTTTCTGTTTTTATAAAGAGCACAGAGCGAGAAATTCAAGGCAAAAGAGAGATTTTATCACGTACAATGTTTCCGAAACACAGGGATTTGAGCCTCTGCAGACCATTGACATGCACTAACATCTATAGAACTACAGGAAAAGAACATGGCCTCTTTAAACCCAATGTTATCCGTATGTATAGAACTTAATGGACTCTCAGTAAACGTCTCTGTAGGACATTATTCTATCCTCTCTTCTACGTGTTTTTTTCCAGAGTTTCATTTTTTAACTTTGTTCTTTTTATACACATTTAATGATCCTTGTTGGAGGGACGCTGACACTACAGATTTTATAATTCTTTCTGCATATAATACAGAACGTGACCTGAGGAATCCTCCGCTGTGGAAACACCGGGGACACAAATAGCTCCAAAAGCTGGAGAAGAATAAAGGGTGAAATTATAACGACATCAGAGGATAATGAGCGGAGGAAACAAAAGAAACACTCCCAACGGAGAGGAAGAGAACCAGAGGAATACTGGAGCTATTCATTAGACTTTGAGTTAAAGTAGAAGTACTCAGATCTTGTACTTGAGTAAAAGTAGAAGTACTCAGATCTTGTACTTGAGTAAAAGTAGAAGTACTCAGATCTTGTACTTGAGTAAAAGTAGAAGTATTCAGATCTTGTACTTGAGTAAAAGTAGAAGTACTCAGATCTTGTACTTGAGTAAAAGTAGAAGTACTCAGATCTTGTACTTGAGTAAAAGTAGAAGTACCAGAGTGTAGGAATACTCTGTTACAGTAAAAGTCCTGCATTCAAAATGTTCCTCAAGTAAAAGTATTAAAGTATTTTCATCAAAATATAGTTAAAGTACTGATTGTGTCTATTTGACACTAGAAATAAGAGTTCTGACGTTTCTATGTCATCTCCTATGCCCCTTTCACACCAACGCGGTTCCAGGGCCGGTTCGGAGCTAGAGCCTGAAAAGCACAGGTTTTTCCTGTTCACACCGCAGCGGAGCCGGCTCTAAGCTCCGGAAACCAGTGCTTTTCAAGCACCAAAAAATTGTCGGTCTAGAAGCAAGAACCGCATACGTCACGCTTACGTCGGAGGCGGGGGCATTGGCGGGATCAACCTGAGCAATAACAGTTTATGGCTAGTACGGCAAATGAAAGTTGTAACAAGCAGTAGCGCTGAGCAAAGTGACCAGAACGCTTATTAAAAGAACACACTTTATAAAGTCAGGCAGCACTAACCAGGCTTCATGTGATTCTGTTTATTTGTGCCTTACTTTGACCATCCGTTCGCTGTTATTGATCATTGTGGAGCAGGCAGACGTTTAGTTTTGTATTATAGCAGCTATCAGATGGAATCAATACATGGGCTGCAAAGGTTGTCATGTCCGACTATCACAAGTAGAAACATAATGAAAAATATGCCGGTGCCTGTAGAAAACGGCTTATGCCACAATAGGATAGCAACAACAAGTAGTCAAGATAGTCAGTTTAGCTTCGGTTGCTATGCTAACATCACCCATTTTATACCAGAGAAACTTTCATAACAGCGCTGTGATGCCAAACAGCGAGCAGCGCTGCAGCGGTCGGTACATGCCGCTGAAACACATGAATAAACAATGAAACACGGCACTCTGGAGAAAAGTATAAGTGTTGAGAAGTAGTTATTTAATTTAATCTGGCTTCGTATGATTAAAAGCAACACGATCATCGACCCGACGCCGTTGGGGAGAAAATCAACGACGTAAACGGTGAGGTCATGACGCAGCAGCGGCAGCACCAGTCGGGCTCTCGGCGGTGTGAACAAAACGGGGGCTGAAAAGAAAACCGGTTCCGAACCAGAAGAGCGCAAGAGGAGCTAGAACGGGAACTGCGTTGGTGTGAAAGGGGCTACAGTCCAGTTTGAGTAATAACTGGATGTGTGATATTGTGTAATGCGAACATCTGGAGTAGAAATCCTTGGCTCCAAACAGAGCTGCTGTATAATGGGAAGCCATTGTTCGGTTTCAGGAAAGAGCTGACATGGGAATGCAGGAAAACAAGAACATAATAACACAACAGGAAATATGATGTAATGCTTCTATGGTTCAGTCAGAGGAG
>CM062265.1:985049-1067549 GCA_031216635.1 Dissostichus eleginoides | reverse complement strand
CACACACACACACAGACACACACACACACACACACACACAGACACAGACACACACACACACACACACACTACACATACACACCCACACAGACACACACACACACACACACACACACACACACACTCACACACACACACACACACACACACACTCACACACACACACACACACACACACACACACTCACACACACACACACACATACACCCATTTCCAGGGTGGAAATAAATTAATAAAGTCAAACAAATAAAAACATAAAGTCCATGTTCAGATAACAAGACATTCATTTCTCATAAACTATGATAATTAAGATAATTATGATAATAGTCATTATAATTATTATATTATTTATTATTATTATTATCATTTTTGTCATTATCATGATCATATATCTATATCATTTTTTTTTAAATCTATTTTTAAGTTAATCCAATGACTGACAAAAAGTGAAGAAAATGAATGTAATATTTGAAACTACTTTAAAGTTCAGGTGACGTTGTGTTAATGGACATCAAGGGGACCGAAGTCACTAAGGGCACCATCAATGTCTGCATCAAACAAATCGTAGTAAGTGGATAAAACTAAAAACTCTTGCCACCTGGATTTGCTGCTCCAGAGCCACTCTCTCAAGCATGCTACTTCATCGAGTGGCGCCGAAGGACTGTTCCAATGTCCAGCATACTTGGAATTCTACCGAGGCCGGCGTACTTCGTTGCGGGAAATTTCGAGGCTGCACTTCGCGGTCTTAAAATACCCACAATGCTTTGCGCACGTACCAATTTCCAAATCTTTGCCGGAAATCGCGTTCCATTTAAGGCGGGGCCTCGCATATGACGCACACCTGTTAGCCTGTTCCACCATTCTTCGTTTTCGGAGGCTAGGAAGGATTCTTGCCTCGCTTCTGAAGCAACTGACTCGGAGGTACATGTGCTACCAAGCAAGCGTCCTCGACATTGAGAAACACCCTCTGTCTTAAAGGGGACCTATCATGCAAAATGCACTTTGTGATGTCTTTCATACATATGTGTCCCCGGTGTTCCAGGGAACTCACAAAGTGTCAGAAAACACAACCCTCTCTCTTTTCCTCCATACCCAAATCTCTAAAAACGGGGCTGCAACGGATTTGATACGGGTGGATTTTTTATTTGCACCTTTTTGACGTAATGTAGGTGCACTCCGCCTGATTGGTCAACTCTCCACCAATCAGGGGAATGAGAGGTTGGGCCACGGCCATTGCCCAACCTGTAATTCGCATATAGGCTGTCGGCTGGCTACATTTCCCCAGTCACATCTGTGGTTTTGCCTGCTCTTGCCAGGATGTCTAATAGAGAGAGATATTGCGCTGTTGTTGGCTGCAATAATCGTGACAAGGACAAAATACTGCATGCACTGCCGCCTCTGGAAGAAGCAAAGAATCTGTGGCTAGAGTTCATTTTCCAGGGAAATGTGCCAGAAGACTCCAGCAGATTTCTGCGTGTGTGTTCGACACATTTTACCACTGACTCGTTTACGAACTTCGATCAAGTCAACAAAGGATTTGCCTCCAAACTAAGGCTAAAACCGGGATCAATACCCACCATCCGGGACCAGGCCAGTGAGGCCACATCCAATGTTGAAGCTGTAAGTTTTTATTTAGCGGTGTTTTTCCTGATAAAGCTATCTCTAGCTTGTAGCATGTAGCATGTAGCGTCGCCGTATAAATGTAGCCTCAAACCCAAAACAGTAATCGGTTAGTAGGTGTTTATACGTTATTGTAACATTTTATTTTATTTTGTACGCTCCGCAGTCTTTGCTTTTATTTTAATTACCAGGCAATTGCTAACATGTTCAGACATAGGGCTACTGCCGTAATGGCGATTTGTGTGAAGGCTGTAAAGCTACGCTATAGGATAACACAAGTATTTATTCTCCTATTTATTAGTATTTTTTATCCTCTAAAATCCTATTGAGTAAGTAATAATAACAAACGTAATCTTCTGTAGCTAAGTGTCGTTTTTTGCAGCGTTATATGTACAAGCTTTTGTGGTTGTAGTCTGTAAGAATGATCAGATTTCATCGATCTGTAAGCTACGCTAATGAGACATGCCGTTTTTTGCAGCGTTATATGTACAAGCTTTTGTGTGTTTACTTGTTTGCGCACATGAATATAAATGGGTGTGTGTGTGCACGATTGTTACTACTCGGATCGAGCGTCCAAGGAAGCCCCAGCCCCCGCTCACAAAGCTTCTGTAGGCTAGATACCTGTGACGCCTGGAATAATTATGTCATTTATGTAAATACAAGTACATTTACCTTTTTTTTATGGGTTCAAAGAACCTTTGATTTGGAATAAAGCTCCGACAGTTTATATCAAATGTGTCGTGATTACTCATGTTTGGATGGTAAAGTATATGCTGATTTCAAAAGCATAAGGTTGTGTGTGGACTTTTTTTGTCGTACACATGGGTGTGTTATGCCATTGCTGTGTAGTATATAACATAATAGTAACGCCATGTACAATGACAGAATGAAATGAAAGATTGCATAAAACCATATACACCAGTATTTATTTTCATGAACAATATAGATACGTTTTACAAATTCAGTAATACAAAAAAAGAAACAACAAACCACTCACTGCTGTATTTGCCTCATCTGTAGCCTCCCATATTCAGCTCTGTATATATGACATGCATTCTGCAGGGAGAACACATTTAGGCAGACAGGCTCCAAACCAGGATGGTCCACCATACAACGCACAGAGTCCTCAAGTTCCTGCATCGTCTTGACACCTAGTGTGATAAACATATTGAATGACATGTGAAAAATGTATTCTCTAAACAGACAACTTAGTGAAGCTATCAAAAATGTTACCTGTGGTATCTCCATGCAGCACACATTCTCTGGTTCAGACGGCATTGCACACCTGTAGAAAGAAGTCAATAACTGAGCTTTTAAAAACACATGAAACTACACACATTGATGACAACTGAGGTGTTTAACCATCTGGAGTTATACTTTTTATGACCCTAAGTTATTGAACTTTCCAACGGTAACAGTTGTTGCACGATGTTGGAAGAAAAGGTTAATAGGTAAACTATTAATAAACGCAATGAGGCCATTGTATATATGCTGAAAAGATGAATGTCTCCCTATATAAATATATATATATGTACCGCTGTTTTTGCGTTACAAACTCTGTTACAAACTGTACATATAACATTCTTGCTAATTAGCCAAAACGGAATAAGTAGCAAGCATCGTAACAAAGAGTTAGCGTAAAATAAATAGGGACAACAGCTTGTCAACTAACCATTCAGAAATGTCCTGCTGCAACCGAGATGTTTGCACCTCCACCAAAACCTCCGCTTCTTCAGAATCAGACCTTGCAAAGACAGAGCTGGAGTGAGGCAAAATGAGCATGGCTAAAATGCATGATCTGTTTCGTATTTTGAAAATTAAAACGTATTAATATACCTTATATATATATATATACCTTATATTATTTAAATATAGCATGATAGGTCCCCTTTAAATTAACACGGTCATTAACGCTACCTACCGCCCCCTACTGGCCTGGAAGAGTATATGCCACTACATCGAAGACACAGATGCTCAAAAATACTACATTATTTGCAGCTACAATATATCTTCTTTGATTGATTAGGTGACATTGGACGATTCTCCACGGCACACCAGAGGTTGATAATCAGGGATTCACAGGATGTAGTTGGAAGGGGGGTCTTCCTGTTGGATTCACTCAGATGATCACACCTCCTGCATCAGGCCGGCTCTACAAATGCTAATGCTACGGATGAAGAGTCAAATAAAATGAAGTCTTTTCCAACCAATTTCCACTCGACCTCGAGGGAAAAGTCAAGGAAACGTGTGAAAGAGAATTCATTCACGAGGACGTTTCTTCTTTCTGTTTTATAGGGATCTCATTCAGGATTAAGAGGAAAACTAAAGGAAATCAAGATCCTCTTTCAAACATAATCTATTGAGAAGGACGTTTTATCCTTAGTGTTAAAGTCATTTGGAGTTTAAATGTTGCAGCTACAAGGAATTATGGACCGGCAGCATGTCCTTCTCTTTCCATTGCAGTTAATGTAAAGCCTCATAATCGATTTAAATTGCTGTAGTTCCTTTATAGCCCAACATTAGCCTCCTTTAGCTTAGTGGTGGTGACGTGAAGTCATGTGACCGTGCTGTAGTTCCTTTATAGCCCAACATTAGCCTCCTTTAGCTTAGTGGTGGTGACGTGAAGTCATGTGACCGTGCTGTAGTTCCTTTATAGCCCAACATTAGCCTCCTTTAGCTTAGTGGTGGTGACGTGAAGTCATGTGACCGTGCTGTAGTTCCTTTATAGTCCAACATTAGCCTCCTTTAGCTTAGTGGTGGTGACGTGAAGTCATGTGACCGTGCTGTAGTTCCTTTATAGCCCAACATTAGCCACCTTTAGCTTAGCGGTGGTGACCTGAAGTCATGTGACCGTGCTGTAGTTCCTTTATAGCCCAACATTAGCCTCCTTTAGCTTAGCGGTGCTGACGTGAAGTCATGTGACCGTGCTGTAGTTCCTGTATAGCCCAACATTAGCCGCCTGCTAAGTAGCTGAGAGCACTATTTAAATGTTGTCGGGTTGCTCTCTGTGGATCTCCCAGCAGGTCAATAGGGTTTTATAAATACTTAATAAATACTGTGTGTGGTTTTCAATCAGGATTGCTTCCCTGTGTTCCTGTCTGTGCGTCAGCTCTAATGTGTAGAGGCAGCTGAGTCGAAGCATAATAAACGACTCTGTTTCTTCTCTATTTATATTCTTTAACTCCCAGTTCGAGCCATTTTTCTTGATTTTGCCACCTGCTCAAAGTAAGTAGAGTTGCGTTTGCTCTGCTAACTGTGAGGCTGGAGGTCTAATCCTTCCTGCGGCTCTTCATCAGAGAAAGGTCAGGAAACACTGAGTAACTCATTTAATGCATAACTTAAGTCTGGATAAAGAGCCTCTGAACACGATTAGCTGCCGTTACTTCATCAGCGCCTGACATTTAGCACCAGTAAAATGAAAAATAAGCATAATGAATCTGCGTGTGTGTGTGTGTGTGTGTGTGTGTGTGTGTGTGTGTTTGCTGTTGTTTACAGGAGTTGAGATTGTTTTCGATTGAAATTCAGATAAGTCAAAGATATTTTCAGATCGTTTTGCGTCTTTTTTTGCCGTTATGTGTCTTTTTTTGTCGTTTTCCTGACTTGATTTGATTTCTTTATTATCTTGTTGTGTCTTTTGTAGACTTGTCTGCTGTTGGCTGTGATGCCATGTTGAAGTTGTTCATCACCGTCTCTCTCTCATGGTGTTGCATCACTTTTTGACTGTTTATGACTTCAATAAACCAGTCATTGTAAACAGTGGCTCTGGTCCTGTTTCCACATTCAGTCATTTATCCACTTTTGGTGTCTTGGTACTGTATTTGTTCTTAACTCTCTTTGTTGTTCTGTTGAGCTGAAGTGTTCGCTCTGGTGAACAATAAAGTTGTATTCTAGTCTCTTATTTTGTCCGTCAATCCTGCCACGCATGGTGTATTTATCTATTAACCTCTCTCTCTCACACCCTGCCGTCACTGCAGACATGTTCTCCTCTCTGGAGGTTTCTAAATCTTTATTTCCAGATATAAACGTGTGGTCAGAGCCGAACCAACGCAGACTGAAGAGGAAACCCATCACCTCGTGTTACTGAGTCTCAGATGAAGGCTGCACTCTTTCATTTTCACAGAGTCGGTGAGACAATGTTCGATAAATGAATGTGCAAACAGGACCAGAGCTGCTGTTTAAAATGACTGGTTTCTTACAATACGATAATACTTGAACGGTCAGATCCAGTCTGAAATGCTCCGTGCATCCCAGCAGCTCCATGTGGAACATCAACAGACAAACATCAAGACACATGAGAAACAAACAACAAACATGGAACATCACAGCAGGATCAGTGAGAGATGCTCAAAGAGCCTTCAGCGTGCATCTGATCTGGGATTTAGTCATAAACAGACAAGAAAATACCAAAAAGTGATGAGGGAGAGAGACGGTGATGAACACCTTCATCATGGCAATGCATCACAACCAACAACACACAAGTCTACAAAAGATACATCAAATCAAATAAAGTCTACAAAACAAAACCAAAAAAGATGCTTAACGACCAAAAGGGAGCCATATTTATATATGATAAATATATATATATTTACATTTACATTTATTACATTTTTACAATTATTACATATGATTGTATGTAAAGCGTTTTTGAGCATTATGAAAAGCGCTAAACAAATCCCATGTATTATTATTATTATTATTATTGTTATTATTACATATATTTATATTTATATATATCATACATACGCGTTGCTTTGCACAGCAGTGGTGGAGGAATGAACTAAAATACCAGAAAATCACTGGTTAATCCTGCTGTGTATTGCTTATATACTATACATAATGCACAGTCACTATGAAACAGCCGGTCAGAGGACAAGTACTTCATACCCGCACAGAAGTGCATCACCTGATTAGGTTGACTGTGGAAGAAAGATTATCCAAAGAAGAAATAAAGAGGTGACTATTACAGAAAAGTATTATTCTCACTTACTTCCTTTAATAATATCATTGTGTGATTCTTATTTGCTAATGTTTATCTATATTTACTACTTCTCACACTTCTTAGCTAAGCTTGGGAACATTCCATATTAAGAAGATGTGTTGCAGTGTTGTTCGTTACTCTCTATGTGCACCAACAGTATGACTTTCACCTCAGTTAATACTAATAATAATGTAACTGAGAACATCCTTACACTGCCTCCTAAACTTCCAGAGAGCTCCTCTATTGTCACCAAGCTCCACCCCTCCCTTTCTCCTCTCTCTGTGTTTGAATATGAAACCCAAACTCTACTCTTCATCTTTCACTCTGCAGACAGAACGCTCTCTGTGTGACTCAGACTGACTGAACTTTCTTGCAAGAACTAAAATACGACAGCTGAATGGTTTGATTCTCTATCCACATTTGATAAATACATTCCCACTAATGCAACATGAAGTGAACGTAACCTGTGCTCATCATCGTCAGCCTCTCACACCTGAGGGCTCTTCACCATGAGATCAGATATAACATGAGTTCATGGCTCAAACACACCTGTAAACCTCAAACTGTGGACCTGTGATCAGCTGCAGGTGAGGATCAGGTGAGAAGCTGACATCATTCCTCTTGATGTGGATCAGAGCTCCTGATGTTCAGTGTTTCCGGTTCAGCTGCAGGTGAGGATCAGGTGAGAGGCTGACATCATTCCTCTTGATGTGGATCAGAGCTCCTGATGTTCAGTGTTTCCAGTTCAGGTGCAGGTGAGGATCAGGTGAGAAGCTGACATCATTCCTCTTGATGTGGATCAGAGCTCCTGATGTTCAGTGTTTCCAGTTCAGGTGCAGGTGAGGATCAGGTGAGAAGCTGACATCATTCCTCTTGATGTGGATCAGAGCTCCTGATGTTCAGTGTTTCCGGTGTGAAGGACGACTCCGAAGCTCCTCGGTTCTTTGATCCAGCTTTTGTTTTTCTCTCAATAACTCATGTTGAAATGATCTTCACGAGGTCAGCAGCCTGCAAACTGAGTCAGTGGAGGAGAGTCTGAGGGAAACGTTGAGTCACTGTTTCCCAAACACAACAAGAGTTGTTGTTATTTACTTATTTTAGTTTCGACCGACTGTCTCTGTTGACTCTCTGTTGACACACGACTCCTTCTGATGTTTCTGCAGATCTGCTGGGATACGTTTCCACTGCATGTCAGAAATAGAACATTACTTATCTAAAGTGTCTCCAACATGTACCTCCACTAACACACACACCTAACACACACACCTAACACACACACACACACACACACACCTAACACACACACACACACACAGACACACACACCTAACACACACACCTAACACACACACCTAACACACACACCTAACACACACACCACACACAGACACACACCTAACACACACACCTAAAACACACACACCTAACACACACACCTAACACACACCTAACACACATCTAACACACACACACCTAACACACACACCTAACACACACACACCTAACACACACACCTAACACACACCTAACACACACACCTAACACCACACACACACACCTAACACACACACCTAACACACACACCTAACACACACACACACACCTAACACACACACACACACACACACACACAGACACACCTAACACACACACACCTAACACACACACACACACACAGACACACACACACACACACCTAACACACACACACACACCTAACACACACACACCTAACACACACACACCTAACACACACACACACACACCTAACACACACCTAACACACACACACCTAACACACACACACACACCTAACACACACACCTAACACACAAACACACCTAACACACATACCAACACACACACACCTAACACACACACCTAACACACACACACACCTAACACACACACCTAACACACACACCTAACACACACACCTAACACACACACACACCTAACACACACACACACACAGACACACCTAACACACACACACCTAACACACACACACACACACACACACAGACACACACACACACCTAATACACACACACACACCTAACACACACACACCTAACACACACACACACAGACACACCTAACACACACACACCTAACACACACACACACAGACACACACACACACCTAACACACACACACACACCTAACACACACACCTAACACACACACCTAACACACACACACACACCTAACACACACACCTAACACACACACACCTAACACACACACCTAACACACACACACACACACCTAACACACACACCTAACACACAAACACACCTAACACACCTAACACACATACCAACACACACACACCTAACACACACATCTAACACACACACACCTAACACACACACCTAACACACACACACCTAACACACACACCTAACACACACACCTAACACACACACACACACCTAACACACCTAACACACATACCAACACACACACACCTAACACACACACCTAACACACACACACCTAACACACACACCTAACACACACCTAACACACACACACCTAACACACCTAACACACATACCAACACACACACACCTAACACACACACCTAACACACACAAACACACCTAACACACACTCACCTAACACACATACCAACACACACACACCTAACACACACACCTAACACACACTCACCTAACACACATACCAACACACACACACCTAACACACACACCTAACACACACACACCTAACACACACACACCTAACACACACACACCTAACACACACACCTAACACACACACCTAACACACACACCTAACACACACACACCTCCACCTCCACCACTTCACCTTTGATTCATGTGGTTCATTTTGAATCCTTTATATAAACATGTGAGGATACAGCAGTGTGTATTGATTGTTGTTTGAGAGCATGGATGAATGATAGCAGTATTTCTAGCGACAGCAGGAAGATGCTGGGCAGCAGTTTGAGTTGAACGGTCAGAGGCTCTATGTAAACATGTGTGTGTGTGTGTGTGTGTGTGTGTCTATTAAAGCATCATTTATTCATGAGATGACTGCAGTGTGTTGGAGGAGGAGATGATCGTTGCAGTGCAAGAGGTCAGAGGTCAAAAGGAGCAGTGTTTCCTCTCCACGCTGCGATCAGAACCGACCCGCTGCGACCCGAGACTCAGACGAGACGCTGCTGATGTCGAGACGCTTAACGAGGCATCACGGTAATTAAAGAGAGACGGAGCTTCATTATGTCTGAGAGGAACATCAGAGCGATGTGAAGGAATGAGAGCAGATCTCACTGACTGCAGATAAAAGGAAAACGGAAAAGACTAAACAATGTGGAAAATATCACAGGAATGCAAATCTGCTAATGGTCTCATTTATATCATCGATTTTCTCCAACTCCCCCCGAATCGCCTCCATTGGACTCCTTTGTTTAATTCAGGAACATAGTGACATCACAATGTAACACTCACGCTCCAATTCATAAATCCAACACATTGTATGTGATAGGCTGAGGGGCGGGTCACCTCTAAAAGGTTGACAACTCAAAAAAATTACTTTTTCCTGAAAATCAAAAAAAAAAATTTCTTCCTCAAAATCTCAACTTTCTGACATTTTACTGAAAAGCTCATAATTCTGACTTTTGCCAGAAATGGTGAAAGAGCTTTTTGAACATTAAAGCATGGAGAGATGTCCCAGTAGAGACACTACATACTGATATACACCTGAACATCAGCAGGAGAGGACTCTTTAAAGTAGAGCACTACATACTGATATACACCTGAACATCAGCAGGAGAGGACTCTTTAAAGTAGAGACACTACATACTGATATACACCTGAACATCAGCAGGAGAGGACTCTTTAAAGTAAAGACACTACATACTGATATACACCTGAACATCAGCAGGAGAGGACTCTTTAAAGTAGAGACACTACATACTGATATACACCTGAACATCAGCAGGAGAGGACTCTTTAAAGTAGAGACACTACATACTGATATACACCTGAACATCAGCAGGAGAGGACTCTTTAAAGTAGAGACACTACATACTGATATACACCTGAACATCAGCAGGAGAGGACTCTTTAAAGTAGAGACACTACATACTGATATACACCTGAACATCAGCAGGAGAGGACTCTTTAAAGTAGAGACACGACATACTGATATACACCTGAACATCAGCAGGAGAGGACTCTTTAAAGTAGAGACACTACATACTGATATACACCTGAACATCAGCAGGAGAGGACTCTTTAAAGTAGAGACACTACATACTGATATACACCTGAACATCAGCAGGAGAGGACTCTTTAAAGTAGAGACACTACATACTGATATACACCTGAACATCAGCAGGAGAGGACTCTTTAAAGTAGAGACACTACATACTGATATACACCTGAACATCAGCAGGAGAGGACTCTTTAAAGTAGAGACACTACATACTGATATACACCTGAACATCAGCAGGAGAGGACTCTTTAAAGTAGAGACACTACATACTGATATACACCTGAACATCAGCAGGAGAGGACTCTTTAAAGTAGAGACACTACATACTGATATACACCTGAACATCAGCAGGAGAGGACTCTTTAAAGTAGAGACACTACATACTGATATACACCTGAACATCAGCAGGAGAGGACTCTTTAAAGTAGAGACACTACATACTGATATACACCTGCACATCAGCAGGAGAGGACTCTTTAAAGTAGAGACACTACATACTGATATACACCTGAACATCAGCAGGAGAGGACTCTTTAAAGTAGAGACACTACAACTGATATACACCTGAACATCAGCAGGAGAGGACTCTTTAAAGTAGAGACACTACATACTGATATACACCTGAACATCAGCAGGAGAGGACTCTTTAAAGTAGAGACACGACATACTGATATACACCTGAACATCAGCAGGATGGACTCTTTAAAGTAGAGACACTACATACTGATATACACCTGAACATCAGCAGGAGAGGACTCTTTAAAGTAGACACTACATACTGATATACACCTGAACATCAGCAGGAGAGGACTCTTTAAAGTAGAGACACTACATACTGATATACACCTGAACATCAGCAGGAGAGGACTCTTTAAAGTAGAGACACTACATACTGATATACACCTGAACATCTGCAGGAGAGGACTCTTTAAAGTAGAGACACTACATACTGATATACACCTGAACATCAGCAGGAGAGGACTCTTTAGAGTAGAGACACTACATACTGATATACACCTGAACATCAGCAGGACAGGACTCTTTAAAGTAGAGACACTACATACTGATATACACCTGAACATCAGCAGGAGAGGACTCTTTAAAGTAGAGACACTACATACTGATATACACCTGAACATCAGCTGGAGAGGACTCTTTAAAGTAGAGACACTACATACTGATATACACCTGAACATCAGCAGGAGAGGACTCTTTAAAGTAGAGACACTACATACTGATATACACCTGAACATCAGCTGGAGAGGACTCTTTAGAGTAGAGACACTACATACTGATATACACCTGAACATCAGCAGGACAGGACTCTTTAAAGTAGAGACACTACATACTGATATACACCTGAACATCAGCAGGAGAGGACTCTTTAAAGTAGAGACACTACATACTGATATACACCTGAACATCAGCTGGAGAGGACTCTTTAAAGTAGAGACACTACATACTGATATACACCTGAACATCAGCAGGAGAGGACTCTTTAAAGTAAAGACGCTACATACTGATATACACCTGAACATCAGCAGGAGAGGACTCTTTAAAGTAGAGACACTACATACTGATATACAGCTGAACATCAGCAGGAGAGGACTCTTTAAAGTAGAGACACTACATACTGATATACACCTGAACATCGAGAGGTAGGTAGGTAACGATATTAAAAAAACAAACATAAGGTTTAAACCAGGTGTTTTAAACCTCGTCTTTAAAGAGCTGCTATAAAATCGACTGAAGTCTCCTCGTTATGCTTTAATGTCTCATTCGTTCCTTCTACATTTTCCCTCTTAAGACGTGTATTTCAATTAGAAAGAAAAACTAAACTAAGAGAGTTATCCTGAAACAAACCGAATGAAATGAAACCAACCACAGTCTTCATCAGATCGTCCTCCCGCCCTCGTGAGGACATTTGTTCCAAACTCAAGTGATGGAGAAATCTTCCTCGCTGTTATTCATAAAGGTCTCGAGAGGCTTAACACATATTTCAAACGGCAGCACATTGACTTTCCAAGAGAGTGATTTTAACCTTATGAGCGTGGAACAAAGAGGTTTCACAGCACTTGTAAATGTGAAGGTTCAGTTTGCGTCCTTTCATCGTGACAGCAGAGATCGCAGCTTCACTTCAACGAGTCGCCTTCACTCCCAACACCTGGTCGGGAAGCCTGTAGAACATCCTGCTTTCACACAGAGTCAAACCTTTGTGTGCTGCTAATAATGTTTCTAAACCCCTTCAAACGGCACTAACTGCTTCACAAATCAGCTTCTTTTCATGTAAGCTGAACCGGGCACACCATTTCATTATTGAGTATTCTTTGCTTTGTTGGTTGGTGGCACTTCAGAGGAACGTTTATAAGGTGCATGTTCAGCCCTGCTATCTGCTGCAGGGAAAGAAAGCAAAGACAGTCTGAAATATCTCAATGCCTACTCGACGCATTACAAAGACATTCAAGGGACCAAAATGATTATTTCTTTAGTTCTTGGTCATCCCATGATAAGATAAGATAACATAAGAAGTACTTTATTGATCCCAATTTGGGAAATGTTTGTGTTGCAGCAGCATAAAAAGACATGGCATGGTACAATACAAATTAAAAGACTAGAAATAAACAAGAAAGTAGAAAATATGCTCCATCTACTGCAACAAGTCAAAGTTGTCTCTAATCCTTAAAGAAACCACTACACAGTTGTTGAAAAGAGAGTCTCTAACCAGCCTGCTCGTGCATGTGTAAGAAATAACAGAACAGCATGAAAAGCAATAAACATAAGAAACTTTAGAGAGCAGTAGAAATGATTTAGTGCCCAGCAGAGCCTGGATGTGAGTTTCATATCTGCAGAGTTCCAGCTCTTTCTCCTCAAGACGCACTTATCTGTAGCTGTCTGTGCCCTGCTGTCAAGATTATTCCAATCCTCTCCGTGAGAGCAGGGAGAGGGAATATCAGGTGCCAATTACCGCTGTTCCCTGTCTTTCTGCACATAATTATACAAAGATTATTAAACCTCCTGAGTCTCAGAGAAAACCCATATCAGCCTCTAACTCGTCTTCCCCTGGGAGAGGGAAGTTTGTGTGGGTTATTAAAGTGCTGTTATTATTACATCTATACTTCAGCTGGAACAGAAGTCGTATAAACAGAACGTGTTGAACTGAGAAATGAGAGTCTCAACTGTCTTTAACTGATGTAACATAATGTAATTTAATACCCCCTAATGATACCATGAGTCACCATGTGAGGGCGAGTTAGAGTCCAAGGTCCGGTGCAGCCAGACTTAAAAGTGAAGTGTCATTGTTAGCAAATCATATTTCATCTAATATTTTCACCGGTTCTTCTATGAAAACTTGGGTTTTCACACCCAAGATGCCGACATCCAAAACTCAAGGCCAATAAAACCAAGATGATGAGGCCAAAGAGTAAGATGGCGAATTCCAAATTCCCAAATGATGATTTGGAAAAACATAAAGGCAACATCGAAGAACGAAGATAGTGAAGCTCAAGAACCCAGATTACTGCAAACTAAAACGGTGATGGATGCAGCCAAATAATAAGATTTTCAACAACGTTGAAAAAACAACGACGTTGAAAAAACAACGACGTTGAAAAAACAAGATTTCCAAAACCAAGATGGTTGAGTCCAAAAACCCAAATGGGAATGTCCAATAACTAGGACAGCGTTGAGACAAATGCCTTTGAATGGACTTGACTTGGAGTTGAGTGCAAAGACTTTAGACTTACTTGTGACTTGCAAAAAACAATGACTTGATCTCTGCTATTAACCAAGATGGACGTCCAAAAGATGATTTGGAAAAACATAAAGGCAAAATTGAAATACCAAGATAGTGAAGTTCAAAAACCCAGAATACTGCAAACAAAAACCATGATGGCGACGTTGAAAAACCAATATGGAAATGTCCAATGACTAAGACAGAGTTGAGTCCAAAGCCAAGATTGCCAAATAAAACCAATATGGAGACTTCCAAAGCCAAGATGTGGACGAACAAGAACGAAGATGACAATTTCCAAATACTAAGATGGCTAAGAAACAAGAAGACTGCGTCCAAAAACCCAAATGGTAGTGTCCTATGACTAAGATGGCGTCGAGTCAAAAGTCAAACTTGAAGCTTAAAAATCGATGTCTACAATCGAATGGATGACAGGAAGTGAGAACTTTCATTTCCTATTAACACCCTGTTGGTTGAATGAATGAATTGGTGCTTTATCATCCAAACATCACAGCAGCCAATGAGGCGAGGCAGGTTTATTTATATAGCACTTGTCAACACAAGGCAATTCAAATTTCTTTTAAAAAATGAAAGACATTAAGAACATAAAACACATTAGAACACGTTAAAAAGCAAAGACAATAAAACATGAATAACAGGTACATTAATAAAAGTTACAGCGCAGTGTGAGATGTGAATACTTCAATTCAAAGAAAAAGAAAAGTCTTCAGCCTGGATTTAAAAGTGGTCAGAGTTGCAACGGACCTGCAGGTTTCTGGGAGTTTGTTCCAGAGATTTGGAAATATCTCTAACCAAACTCTCACATTCCTCGACCCCTAGTCTTCCCGTGAAATTAGACTTCTTTAGACACTTTCTAACCTTTTTATATTCCTTTCATCCTTCTCTTTCATCCATTTTGCATCCCCG
This sequence comes from Dissostichus eleginoides, assembly GCA_031216635.1. Classification (NCBI taxonomy): domain Eukaryota; kingdom Metazoa; phylum Chordata; class Actinopteri; order Perciformes; family Nototheniidae; genus Dissostichus; species Dissostichus eleginoides. Next base: position 1,052,044 of record CM062265.1, on the reverse strand, counting down.
GACAACACATCTTCCTGTTTTACCCAGTCTCACAAAACAACGTGTAATAGCAACGTTTCTCCACAGGGCGAAACGTAGTATCCACAACTAACCCTCTCAAGACGTGACATGGATACAATATTTTGTAAAAGGCCAAACTATCCTACAATTTAGGATTTTCCACTAAAAATAAGTCGGGTGTCCGCCATGTTTTTTTTTCTCACTGGGAAAGTTTGCGATCACGTGACGTGGACACCGGTCATTAGAGATGAAGAGGAACACGTGTTGTATGCATGTCACGTCTTGAGAGGGTTATTTGTGAATATACTACATTTTGCCGTGTGGACAAACGTAGCTATCACACGTTTCTCTGTGGGACTGGGTTGGTTCTACCGTCACCCGAACCCATCGTTGACTTTTAAACCACTTTCTTTTTCAATTCCCACAATCAGGATATAAAAACCTATAAGAGTAATAATGAGAGTAACTTGGCCTCCACACATGAACGATTTCCCATGATCCTTTAGCAGAGTTGGGTGTAATTACAGTAACACAAAGTAACGCGTTACTGTAATAATATTACTTTTGTCGGTAACGGAGTAGTGTAACGCGTTACTTTTATAATTCAGTAATCACACTACAGTTACTAACATTGCCCCGACACGCGTTACTTCCTTACTTTTATAAAATCAGTCATAATCACACTGACAGACGAGAGGGGTTTCCCCCGCAGGTTTATATGTACGTAATCTGCGCGACTTGCGCGTCCACATCTCCACGTGCAGTGCTGCATAAACATGGCTGAGTCAGCGATAACTTTCGAGGGCTGGAGGTGTGCCCATTATTTTGAGTTCGTCCGAAGAATAGACAGGAATGTGACGGTGAGGTGCAAACTGTGTCCAGGCCAGCAGCTGTTATCCACTGCTGTAAACACCACGTCAAACCTCAACAAGCACCCGCAAAGAACACATGCTAACATGAAGCTAATAGCTAAGGACCCCGAACCCAGAGTGAGGATGTTGTCGTGCTAACACCAAGAAGAAATCGGTTATCCGATAAACTATTTGAGACTCCTCCTAATGCGGTATAACCACTGCTTCAGTGACAGTGTGGTAACAGGCCCACGTTCACAGCCAATGCCACTTTGGCCTATTTTCGCTTTTGATTGTTGTTAATGATGTTAAAGGCCATGTTGACTCTATGACTCATGCTTTAGGTTGTGTTCTTTTTCATTAGCCTTTAGGCTATTTAATGCTGATAGGCCTTTTGTTGTTGAGGCAATCAATATTTGTGTATTTAATGTGTTATCAAGGCCAACCTCTTATGTTGTTTTAAACAGGCTATTTATTTGTAAAGTATTGTTTGTGTTGCCAGTGTCACATCACATTGATATGGCCCACTTGTTCCGTTACTACAGTGTTTCTCTTGAAATGCTCTTCACGTTGTTTCACAGACTGTTAGCTTGTTGTGGTAGGCTGGTAGCTTGTTGTGGTAGACTGGTAGCTTGTTGTGGTAGGCTGGCAGCTTGTTGTGGTAGGCTGTTAGCTTGTTGTGGTAGGCTGGTAGCTTGTTGTGGTAGGCTGGCAGCCTATTTTATTAAAGAGCATATCAAAAGAAAGACTTGTGTTATGTCTTCCTTATTGCAATAGTAATTGGGGTGCAAGTGGAGTCTCGCAGAGGCAAACCTGTGGCGCGCTCACACTGTAGGTGCGCCGCAGTCTGCGTGATCTGCCTGCAGGGAGGGGCGGGCTGCGAGTAAAGGAACGAGTAAAGGAACGAGTAAAGGAACCAGTAAAGGAACGAGTAAAGGAACGAGTTACTTTATGTAGAGAGTAACGAAGTAGTGTAATATATTACTTTTTTAAAAAGTAATATGTAATATGTAATATATTACTTTTTTTTTGTAACGACCCCATCTCTGTCCTTTAGTGAACATCTGTTTATTGTAAAGCTTTCCTGAGAAAAACAGCACCATATGTTTTTCTTGGCAGATATCTGAAGTTCAGAGTACATCAGAAATCAGACTGTGGATCGTTATGTATCCCCCCAACCCCCCCCCCCCACCTTCCCCCGTTACTCCTCACTGAATCTGTCCCATTAAAGCCTCATAAAACAATACCAGAGACATGCATTCATTTTTCATCCCACACAATGCTTGTCAGTAAAAGTCAGAAAAATACCAAAAAGGTGTGTGAACAGCAGCAGAGAGTGTGTGTTGTGTCACTAAATTACACTTTAAACCTCAGTAAGCGTGTGAGTGTGTAAGTGTTTAGCAGAATGTGACTATCAGACAGCTCTTAAGTATTTATGCCTCATTCACTCTGAGCTACTCAATCTGCAGTAAACGGACCAAATAAACGTTGGTGATTAACTCAATAAAGACATTTGGTAAACAGTGGATAATTGTTATATAACTGTCCCATTTTCTTGCAATCAATGTCCATTTTATGGATTTAAGGTATTGTTTTTCAAATGTCCTCTCAGCATTTTGTTTCCACTGCACATTTCCTGCTTCCTCCGAATGGCCCTGGTTTCCACAGCTGAGAAATACATCATTCTGTAGGACATAAATAATAGATAGAAAACACAAAACAAGTCATTACATCTTCCAGTCGTCTCAGAAGTTTTGTGCTCCATTCGTTCTGGTGCTTTGACTTCTTCAGAAGAACGAGGCAGTTCTTCAGTGACGCCTCGGGCGGAGAGGAGAGGGATTTCCATCTGTGCACATTCAGAGGAACGTCTGAAACTGACAGGAACTGCTTTCTGCTGCTGTTGAGCAACGAGGGGAAGTGAGGTTGAGCTGTATTTCCACATCGATATGATTCATTAGCAGGGTTTGTGTTTGTGTCTCCTGATGAATCTCAGTCCAATATTCTCTCCCCTTCGCTCTGTGTTTGGTCTCCTGAGGAAAATCAGTCTGAGACTCACTGTTTACAATCTTTCTGTTTAAAAGCTACAAGTGGCGTGACAAATAGACAAAGTGAGAAATACTTGCTTCTAAATATTTTCATCCCAAAAAATTCCGGCAGCGATCTTCAGTAAAAAGATTCAACAAATATTTTTATTGCATCGAGTTTTACTGAAAGAAAATGAAATAATCAGGTAGAGAACGAGTGACCCAAAATGAGTCTAACGTTGTAGTTTGATCAAGTGTTGATTGATGCCTTTGAATGTATGAATGAATGAAAGCGGTTCCCGCGGTGCATTCTGGGAGGATAGCGAGCAACAAGAGATTTGCAAAGAACACTGGGAACTCTCAGGGAGGAAACGAAAGAAATATAGGAAAGAAAGCTGACGAAGTACCAGTGGTAACATCTGTTGGTGAGCCGGTGGAGATCTCTCTCTCTCTCTCTCTGTCTCTCTCGCTCTCTCTCTCTCTCTCTCACTCTCTCTCTCTCTCTCTCTCTCTCTCTCTCTCTCCCTCCTCTCTCTCTCTCTCTCTCTCTCTCTCGCTCTCTCTCTCTCTCTCTCTCTCTCATTGTTAGTTCCTCTCCCTCATTACAAACTCCTGTATTCCTCTCTGCAGCACAGCGGTGGTCCTCTTGGTTTCGGCTGTATCCCCCCCTGGAGTGGCTCCTTCTGCTCATTCTTTACTGTCTCATTGTGCACTGTTGGCCTGAAGCGCTGAACCTGAACACTGTAAGTGATGTCACCTGCCGCCTCAGCGTTTCTGTCTGATACTACAGAGTACAGCCTCAAAACGCTGTATGAGGAACGGGACAGCACTTTGTGACATGAATAATGTTAGCTCAGGCTTTTATATGCCTACTGAAGGCAGCCTCCATGTAATATGAGGGTTAGACATACACTATGAGAAAGATACCAGAGAGAAAACATAAGAAAAGTCAACTATAGATTTACAAAGTGGTCTATTTATCCAAATCTGCCTCCCTCTCCAGGTGTGCTACATGATTAATACACTTGATCATAAACTCTTCATTATTGGGGTGTGGTAACAACCCCTTAATAAATGCAGCTGTATTGCCATGTGCAGGAATGAGTCGTGAAGTCATGTGACCGTGCTGCAGTTCCTTTATAGCCCAACATTAGCCACCTTTAGCTTAGCGGTGGTGATGTGAAGTCATGTGACCGTGCTGTAGTTCCTTTATAACCCAACATTAGCCACCTTTAGCTTAGCGGTGGTGACGTGAAGTCATGTGACCGTGCTGCAGTTCCTTTATAGCCCAACATTAGCCACCTTTAGCTTAGCGGTGGTGACGTGAAGTCATGTGACCGTGCTGCAGTTCCTTTATAACCCAACATTAGCCTCCTTTAGCTTAGCGGTGGTGACGTGAAGTCATGTGACCGTGCTGCAGTTCCTTTATAGCCCAACATTAGCCACCTTTAGCTTAGCGGTGGTGATGTGAAGTCATGTGACCGTGCTGTAGTTCCTTTATAACCCAACATTAGCCACCTTTAGCTTAGCGGTGGTGATGTGAAGTCATGTGACCGTGCTGTAGTTCCTTTATAACCCAACATTAGCCACCTTTAGCTTAGCGGTGGTGATGTGAAGTCATGTGACCGTGCCGTAGTTCCTTTATAGCCCAACATTAGCCACCTTTAGCTTAGCGGTGGTGACGTGAAGTCATGTGACCGTGCCGTAGTTCCTTTATAGCCCAACATTAGCCACCTTTAGCTTAGCGGTGGTGACGTGAAGTCATGTGACCGTGCCGTAGTTCCTTTATAGCCCAACATTAACCACCTTTAGCTTAGCGGTGGTGATGTGAAGTCATGTGACCGTGCTGTAGTTCCTTTATAGCCCAAAGCTGTCTACAGTGTAACAGAGCTGCCAGCGTTATTCTAGTAGTGTCTGGTTGCTCTCTTTGTATTTTTTAAAGGCTTTGAATAGGGCTCTATAAATATAGGGTTAGTTGATATCCTCTATTACTTGTTTTTTCTGCACAGTGCTTTAACCTGTGTCTAAACATAATGATTCACTGTTACTCTACGAATGAGGCCCATTGTCACATAAAGTAATATTATCATGGCGGATACAGATCCCAACATACACAGAGCATGTTCACGTCTACATGTTCTCACGAGCTGCTCTCATGTGTTATGTATTTATCTTTTTATTTATTGATGTATTTGCAGTATGTCTCTTTGTGCAGGAGTGTTCACTTCATGTCAAGCAATGTGAGGGATATTCTCCAGCAGGAACCACTGACACTAGACCTTATAGAAACACCATCCAAACAACAGCCGACCGACTCGTCTCAAAACTCAGGAGAAACTTGAAATCCTCTGGCGACGCAGCAGAGATATTTGTTGAAATTTAAATTTAAAATAGAAAATCTTCGGATTGAAACGAGTAATCAATGCTTTCATAAACAATATCAAATCACCAGCTGGTGTGTACCGTCACTTTGAAGAAACCTGTTGAAGCCATCGATATCTTTCATCAGCACAATGAGAAATAATTCAGTTTGTAGCACAACAACAAGCTGGAGGATTAATGCTCTGCAGCGCGGCCGGGAAGTGATGAACAGCCTTGAAGGAGAAAAGGTTTCATTGTGTTTCCTTTGTTACAGCAGAGGGCTGCTCACACACTGCAGCAGCACGGCACTCTGCAACACTTCAGTTTCACCTGAAGTTATCTGACTTTAGACCTTTTCAAGGTACATGTCAGCATGTGAAGACATCAGGTACACGTACTCAGTCTTTACCAAAGATCTCAGTTTAGACTCTGAAGGAATTAAATTAAACTACAGTTTTAATACAACACTGTTTGGGAGACTGTTAAACACCTGAACTTTAAAAAGAACATCCATAACATTCATCTGTTTGCAACTTATATATATCAATATTCCAATCATTTGTATATAGCCTATTCTGCACTATTTCTATTATATTTTATGTTATTTTATTTACTTAACGTTTTATTGTGTTGCTCTGTTGGAGGAGCCTGTGACCTCAGATTTTCATTGTCATATCTACACTGTAGCTCTGTACACATGAAAATAAAAGCATTGAAACTTCAACCTTGAATCTTGTTTGTCCTCCAGATCACCACTTAGATATTCATGTTTTCTGATCTGATGCTTCTATCATCAGAATTTAAGATATTTCCGATCTTGTTCTGCTTCTGCTAGGGTTTGTTTGTTTAGGGAATGAAGGGTCCCAATTTAAGGTGGCCTGCATGTGCAAACAGCCTACATTACATTACATGTTACATGTTAGCAGTGTTGTGCTAGTTACTGAAAACCAGTAACTAGTTACCATTACTAATTACTTCATTTCAAAAGTAACTCAGTTACTTTACTGATTACTTACACCAAAAAGTAATGCGTTACTGTGAACAGTAACTTTTTAGTTACTTAAAAAAAGGGCTCCCATGAATGCCCTGATAGCCTTCATTCAGTACTGTTATTGCATTGGAGAATAATACAATCTATCAAGTCTTAGCTACTAGCTTCGTCCCAGCATGTTGTTTCTGCAGATGTTTCAACAGATCTGAATTGCTGTTTTGAGTCGATAGGATCTTTGACCCGCCAAGACACAACTTACATTTAACTCAAACGTTCTTTTCTTTGTGCTCGACAAAAGTGAAATAGTGAGAATATCTCCAGGCGGAGAAACTCGACTTGAGCTCCGCCGCCGCCATGATAGTCTTGTTAGTAAACACAAACACGCCCACAGCGCGTCTCCGCATGTGACACAGGAAGTATCTAAGTACATTTACTCAAGTACTGTACTTAAGTACAGTTCTCATCTCTGTTCGCCTCGCTGTTGGCGCCGCTCACCAACGTCTGGGAGCCGAGACTATATAAAAAAAATAACGGAGTAACGCACCATGTAGTAACGGTAACTGAGTTACTGAATTAAAAAAAGAATGCGTTAGAGTACTAGTTACTGCCAAAAATAACGGCGTTACAGTAACGCGTTACTGTAACGCCGTTATTTTTGTCCCAACACTGCTTGTTAGACGCTTTTATCCAAAGCGACTTACATTATCAATACTGTGGGCAATCCCCACAGGAGCAGTTTGGGGTGAAGTGTCTCAGGGACACAACGACATGCTGACTGCAGTGGGGTTTGAACCTGTGCTCCCCTGATCCGAACACCAACGGACAACCCACTGCACCACACACCTCCCACTACAACATCCTGAAACATTTCCATCAGGAGAAACTTCAGCTTCAGAAAGGATGCAGATATAAAAACCTTAATGTTCCACATGAAGAAACATCTTCAGCAACAACACATGCAGCATCTAGAGAACATTCAGCAACTTGAGGAGACATGCAGCGTTTACTAAAAGCTGCAGAAACCAAACGCTGCAAATACAAAATGCTGAAGAAGCTCAGAACCCAACGGAGACCAGGGGACACTAAAGAGTGACGCACACAGCTGGGAGACCAGGGGACACTAAAGAGTGACGCACACAGCTGGGAGACCAGGGGACACTAAAGAGTGGATGTGACAACACAGTCTCACTCCCTGAAGGTCCAGGAGCGACGCTTGGTCAGGGTCCTAAGGAGCGATGCTTGGTCAGGGTCCTAAGGAGCGACGCTTGGTCAGGGTCCTATGGAGCGACGCTTGGTCAGGGTCCTATGGAGCGACGCTTGGTCAGGGTCCTATGGAGCGACGCTTGGTCAGGGTCCTATGGAGCGACGCTTGGTCAGGGTCCTATGGAGCGACGCTTGGTCAGGGTCCTATGGCGTGCAGTTGTGACGCTCCGAGTCTCCTTCAGCTTCATAAACGGACGCAAAGAGCTTTCAACTGATTGCAATGTATTCCCATCGGCGGCGGTATTTGACGCTCAGGGAAGCACCGCATCGGTCCATGTCGGCGGCACTTAGAGGCAATGTGAGCGTCCATTCCCATTGGATAACGGAGGATTTTACACCCGGAAGTAAGTATTCTCTTTACTGTCGATTGATGTTACAGTGATATCTGCACTACTCATCAACTCAGAAACACCAGAGTATCCTTGTTGATTACACAACATTGATTGGTTTAAATTGTGTTCAATGCTTTTGTATTTTTCCCCTTCGATTCGGAGAAACAAATATTTGTTCTGAGTTTAGGATGGCAGAAGACACTACACTACCCAGAATCCTCAGCTTTCGTTTGGGACTACAACATGTGCTTTGCTTCACAAACCCCGTGATTAGTCCTCAAGCTCTGTGATTGGATGTTGGAGTGGCAGTGCGCGAAGTTTACACGGAGCGTCAAACAGCACTTTGAAATGGAATGAATCCCATCGACGGCCCACTACCCAAAACAGGAATCGAACGTGTCCTAACCCCCCCCCCCCCCCTTAGGTCACAGGCTCCTCCAACAGTGCAACACAATAAAACCGATACACAGAAAAAATAGTGCAAGTAAATACAAAAATAAAAATAGTAAAAGTGAAATAGGCAATAAGAGTCTATATACAAGTGATTGGAATATGATATATTTGTAGCAGCCAGATGAATGTTATGGATGTTCTTTCAAAGTTCAGGTGTTTAATAGTCTTATCGGGCAGGTGCAGCTCATCATGCAGGTGCAGCTCATCATGCAGGCGCAGCTCATCGGGCAGGTGCAGCTCATCGGGCAGGTGCAGCTCATCAGGCAGGTGCAGCTCATCGTGCAGGCGCAGCTCATCGTGCAGGCGCAGCTCATCATCATCAGGCAGGTGCAGCTCATCATCATCAGGCAGGTGCAGTTCATCATCATCAGGCAGGTGCAGTTCATCAAGCAGGTGCAGCTCATCATCATGCAGGCGCAGCTCATCAGGCAGGTGCAGCTCATCATCATCAGGCAGGTGCAGTTCATCAAGCAGGTGCAGCTCATCATCATGCAGGCGCAGCTCATCAGGCAGGTGCAGCTCATCATCATCAGGCAGGTGCAGTTCATCAAGCAGGTGCAGCTCATCAACATCAGGCAGGTGCTGCTCATCGGGCGGGTGCAGCTCATCGGGCAGGTGCAGCTCATGGGGCAGGTGCAGCTCATCGGGCAGGTGCAGGTCATCGGGCAGGTGCAGCTCATCGGGCAGGTGCAGCTCATCGGGCAGGTGCAGCTCATCGGGCAGGTGCAGCTCATCGGGCAGGTGCAGCTCATCGGGCAGGTGCAGCTCATCGGGCAGGTGCAGCTCATCACGCAGGTGCAGCTCATCGGGCAGGTGCAGGTCATCGGGCAGGTGCAGCTCATTAGCAGGTGCAGCTCATGGGGCAGGTGCAGCTCATCAGGCAGGTGCAGCTCATGGGGCAGGTGCAGCTCATCAGGCAGGTGCAGCTCATCAGCAGGTGCAGCTCATCGGGCAGGTGCAGCTCATCGGGCAGGTGCAGCTCATCACGCAGGTGCAGCTCATCGGGCAGGTGCAGGTCATCGGGCAGGTGCAGCTCATTAGCAGGTGCAGCTCATCAGCAGGTGCAGCTCATCGGGCAGGTGCAGCTCATCACGCAGGTGCAGCTCATCGGGCAGGTGCAGGTCATCGGCAGGTGCAGCTCATTAGCAGGTGCAGCTCATGGGGCAGGTGCAGCTCATCGGCAGGTGCAGCTCATCGGGCAGGTGCAGCTCATGGGGCAGGTGCAGCTCATCGGGCAGGTGCAGGTCATCGGGCAGGTGCAGCTCATCGGGCAGGTGCAGCTCATCGGGCAGGTGCAGCTCATCAGGCAGGTGCAGCTCATCAGCAGGTGCAGCTCATCGGGCAGGTGCAGCTCATCGGGCAGGTGCAGCTCATCACGCAGGTGCAGCTCATCGGGCAGGTGCAGGTCATCGGGCAGGTGCAGCTCATTAGCAGGTGCAGCTCATCAGCAGGTGTAGCTCATCAGCAGGTGCAGCTCATCGGGCAGGTGCAGCTCATCATGCAGGTGCAGCTCATCAGGCAGGTGCAGCTCATCAGCAGGTGCAGCTCATCAGGCAAATGCCGGCCCCACAGCACTGGATCCTGTAATCACACACACACAGCCGACGGCACCCCTCGTGGTGTGGAGGGGTCGTCACACTCCCCCCCATAAAGAAAGGAGTTCCACTAGGAACACCGTCGACCCAGGCTACCCAACAGGACCCTCTACACACCAACAGTGAACATCCGCTAACGCTCCTAAAATGTGTAAAATAAACCTACAGGTCACAGGACTTACACTTTTATTATATCAAGCTTTCAACCTCATTTAAAAATAGATAAACAGTACATATTTGGTGCTGTTTTGACGGAACAACGCTCAAAGAGCAGCAAGAGTTCAACTGAATATTAAAGATGTGTGTCTGACAGATAAAAACAGACTTGAAACTCATCATTAAGAGAAAAGAAAGAATGGGCTTGGACTGGGAGCCATAGGGTTGCCGGTTCAAGTCCCCAAACAGACCTTAAATATGCAGTGTGTACAATAGCAGCCCACTGCTCCTGGTACTAGCACCTCTGCGCTAGGCTAGTTTAAAGGCAGAGGTTACATTTCACTGTGTGTGACAATTAAAGAGGGTTTCATCCTCCGATTCTCTATTCCAGCGGCTCCCAAGCTTTTTCAACCCAGGGCCCACTTAAGAATCCAACAAATGTTCGCAGCCCACATTCAACCATAAACAATACGGAGGCTAAATAAAGTACTGATTATTTTAATTAGAAAAGGAGCTGGTTATCGGTAACAAACAGACATGAGAAACTCAAAAGTGAGGGGCTCTCTGCAATAGGCAACTTAATAATTAATCAATAATAGTTATCCATTTAGTTGAATACTCGATTCTGATGGGTCGATTCAGAACATGTGACACGTTGTAAATCCAGTAGAACAGACCGCTGTATAATGACCGTAGCTAAGGAGGATCAAGAAAGAGAAAAATATCTTAATAATGAAATGTTTCCACACAAATCATAATGTTTTGCAAATTATTTGGCGGCCCACTTGCAATGCCTTCGCGGCCCACTAGGGGGGGAACCGCTGCATGTTCGTCAGTCACATGCAGTAATCAGAAGTGGGCTATTGTAAATCAGCTGCTCCACCTGCCATGACCTTAAGGACGACCTTGCATGCGTCTCCTCTTTGATTAAAAGGAACCAGGATTAATCTGCCACCCATTGAGATGAGAAGAGGAGGGTGGGGGGGTGATGAAGGCTGAGATAAAGCAGGAAGGAGTATTGATGCAGACAAGTAAACACAGAGATCAAAGTCAAAGAGGGGAAATCAATTTGTCAGAATACAGAGAGGGCAGGGGAACATCGATACCCTGCGAGAGATCGTGACGCAGGTTAAACCACGTCACCTCCATCGATGCAAAACATTAACCAAGGTCTAACAATTAAGATAATAGAGCTCCTCATTGTTTGGGAGCAATCACAAAACATGGGGGTCGAAGTGTCACTGTTTGAGGAGCCTGTGATAGTGTTTCAATCTCATATCTACTCTGATAAGATAAGATAAGATAAGATAAGAAGTACTTCATCGATTCCAATTTGGGAAATGTTTGCGTTGCAGCAGCATAAAAAGACATGGCATAGTACATTAGAGAAATTAAAAGACTAGAAATAAACAATCCAAAATGTAAACATCTCAAATAGAAATGCATTCAAAAGGTAGAAAATATACATGTATACTCTTATAACATGACAATAAAGTCAAGTTATAAGAGTTGTTGTTGCAGCCATTTGAGCTAAATGCTAACATCAGGATGCTAACATGCTCATGTTCGGCAGAATCTATGTTCACCATCTCATTAACGGTATTAGGATGCTAATGTGAGCTAATTGGCGGTATAAAGGAAGTCCAGCTGAGGCTGTTGGGTGACGTTATTTCTGCGGTTTTCTGCTGAAATCAAAAATAAGTATTGGACGTTAACATTTTAGGCTGATGATGGAGCTACTAAAAAAAGGGTTATCTTCGTCTCCATGTACACTAAACCTCTCGTATGACCAAACTAAATATGTTCATGAAAAAACAGATTGCTTACAGCAAAGCAGTGAAGAGCTGCCTCGAAATAGGTGGAGCAGCACAGAGATTTTAGCCTTTGTAGACCATTGACGTCCGATCTGCCAACAAAGCCGCTAAAACTCACCTGTTCACTCTTACCTTCAACTCCCAATCCTCTAACCCCCCCGCCCCTAGATAGATAAATAGATAGATAGATAGATAGATAGATAGATAGATAGAGATAGATAGATAGATAGATAGATAGATAGATAGATAGATAGATAGATAGATAGAGATAGATAGATAGATAGATAGATAGATAGATAGATAGATAGATAGATAGATAGATAGATAGATAGATAGATAGATAGATAGATAGATAGATGGATGGATGGATGGATGGATGGATGGATGGATGGATGGATGGATAGATAGATAGATATAGATATATAGATAGATAGATAGATAGATAGAGAGATAGAGAGATAGATAGATAGATAGAGAGAGAGATAGATAGATAGATAGATAGATAGAGAGAGAGATAGATAGATCGAGAGAGTAGAGAGGAACAGGAACTCTTTAAAGGATCAACAGAGTTATTCCAACAGATCCCGGGGGGAACATTGATATCTGAACTAAATCTCACGGTTTATCCATCCCATGGTGGAGAACAGTTGTTCCTTCTGGAGAAAAATAAATGAACTGAAGACAGACTTTGACTTCGGCAGAGCTAAAAAGAGATCCATGACATTTGGGTTATTTTTGGTTGACCTATTATGAGGGAAAAGTTGATATTCTTAACAGTGGACCCAATTTAAAATGGGCTAATTGGCAATAGATAATCTGCAGGGATTTAAAGCGGCTGGTGTGTTGATGTGTGTTTCCGTGTGGAAACAGAACCCTGACGAGGTGCTCCAGATGATTGCAGTGCTCATAATCCTCTATAATCCACCCTGATGTGAGATGTGGAGTCATGTGAACAATGCTCTGAGTTTACGGGACATGGTAGTGCCGTCCCAGAGCCCCCGCAGTAATTAGCAGAACTCTTCAGAGACTCTGAGTCCTGCACAGGCTGTTTATTCATCATGGTGCACCTCTGTCATTAAAATGCATATTTACAGTATTGTGTTGAACTTAATATCCATTACGCAACATTTAATTAGGTCTAAAATAAGTGAAGATACAAGATAATTATGTATATTGGATTCTTTGTTATGTTTTTTCTATCCATTTTTAAGTAAACCTTGTGGTGACGTGAAGTCATGTGACCATGCTGTAGTTCCTTTAGCCTCCTTAGCTCCTCTCTCTAGAGTTTTAAACATGACAGAGTTTTTAGTTTACGTGTTGCTGGTTGATGTCGGGTCACTTTCTGCTTCCAGAGTTGTTTTCCTCACGTCTTCAGGCTGCATCGTGTCTCTTTAAAGATGAAACTCTCTCCATTTTGTCTCGCCCACGATGCCCAGCGAAGACCTTCTTCTCTTTAGCTGGTGGTGGAAACGTAGAAAACAAGGGGCTAAAGAAACCGAAACGTACCGGAGGAAACCTGGCTGTTACTGGTTGAAGAGTCTAAGTGGTTAAACTACAGTAAAGGCTGAGAGTGCTCTGCAACATGTTTCACAGGAATCTTAAATTATAAGAACCGTTCGGCCTTATCTCCGAGCCTCGGGGCTAACAGGCCGATGTTCGGGTCGTCCCATCGTCACACATCGATCCTCCGCAGACAAACAGGTGTCAGAGATCTATTTCTCCTCTCAAACACTCTGCGTTACAACCATCAGAAGGTCAATCTCAGTGATAGAGCAGGGCGGAGAGGTGCATGTTAAAGTATTGATTAGATGATGCTATCATACAGGTCTGGTGCTGAGGTTCTGAGAGGGGGGTTGTGTCTCGTCAAAAATGTTCGTCTTGTCATGTTTTATATTTGTCTCATCGTGCCAAGTTGTTAGTCATGTTTTGGCAATATCTAGTTATTCAGACAGCTAACGGCTGCTAGTTAGCTTGTTAGATACGTAGCTTACTCTCTAACTTATTCTTAAAGATAGCTTATGCTGGCTTGCTAACTAGTTAGATAGATAGCTAATACTAGCTAGTTTGTTAGAAATATAGCCTCCTTTTGACTGCTCGTTATAAGTTGTTGACGGTCCTGTGTTTCATTAATTTAACAATGAGCGAAGATCAATTGGCCCAAACTGGCCACAGATTCTGGAGGTTGTAGATTTGGTTTCTGCTGCTTGTTAAATGCACCTTTCAGATAGAAACTACACTATTGTACCCTGAGCATGCTTTATTAAACCTGTGTGTATCTGGGAGTAACCGACTGGCCGCACTGATCCTCATGCAATCCCAGCGTTGGTTGAATCACAGCCAGTTGTTCCACATATCCACTGTTACGATCTTGGAAACACAAGGTAAGGACTCAAATGCAAAACCCGGGAGCCAAAGGTAAAGTATAATTAATATACTTTATTTGCAAAAAGGTAACAAAGAAAAACGCTCACAACGTGAGGAACTAAACTTTACATACGTCTCAGAAGCAAATAATGGGCTTTGAGCAGAGGTGAACCGTCAGGGCCTTCAAGGTATTCAGAGAATACCCTGGAACACTCAGATAAAACAAACAAAAAATTGATTTAATTATATAAATAAAATGTAATAAAATGTATATAAAATGAATAAAAGAGAATGGTTTCTGTGTTGTTGATCTGTAATACTACAGTGTTACGTTGATTTGTTCGTCCTTCTCGGACCATGCACTACGCATTTCAGTGGTTTAGAAAAGAAAGCAACCAATCAGATCTTGTTCTGGGTCTCTGGGTAGAATATCCTTCAACAAGGTATTCTATATCCTTGATAGAAGCCCTGGCCGTTGCACTGAATGAGAGCGTACGTTTGGACTGACAGTTTGATCAACCAATCATATATTGATTTGTAGCCAATGGGCGTGTTCTTTCAGAGTTTCCCTCGGTTCCAGGGTACTCTCGAAGGCCCGGTAGTTCACTGGCTCGAGACAGAGGATCTAGATGAATGCGACGAAGCAATTCATGCCGTTTTATTGTTTTTAACGTTGAAATGGCGAGTGCACCAGGTGAAGAGGAAGTTGTTGCGGAATTGTTGTGAGTACCCTTTCAAGACGACAATTCAGTGAAAAGACGGACATTATAATGCCGGGGGGGGGGGGGGGGGGGGGGGGGTGTGTGTCTACAGAAGTCCAGTTGTGATAGACACGGTTCGCCACTGGCTTTGAGTCAACAAAGCAAACAATGAAGAGCAGAGCTCTGGCATGGGGACAGGACAAGACGAACTGACAACAAACAGAGGGAAACAGGGGAATATAAACAGGAGGTAACAGGTGAAAACAATCAGGGGCGGGGCTGGCGTTGATGAGCGCGGGAGAACACATTTTAGGACAAGGAATCAAGGAACCTGAAATGAGACGTGACAAATGAATGACAAAACAAAACAGGAAGTGAAAGACAATACAAGAATAACAACATGAGACATGACTGACTAACACTTTTGGCGGTGCACAACATCCACGGTTTCATCATCACTCCACACATCGTCTCTGGAGGAAAGGCCTGACATCAGAGTGTTCAACGCATTAAAGCAATAGAGAGTTTAACCCACATTAGTTTGTGTGTTGTGTGTGTGTTGTGTGTAGGTGTGTGTGTGTGTGGTGTGTGCGGGTGTGTGTGTGTGTCTGTGTGTGTGTGTGTGTGTGTGAAGCTTCAGAGCTTCGATACTTAAATCCAGGATCCATTTCCTCACATGAACCGGATGCATTAGCAGCGATGCTAAATATCAGGTAGGCTTTGCACACACACAAAGCATCGAGAAGCGGCAGCACTGCCTTGCTCAAGGGCAGAATCCCCTGTTAGATCAGTGTTTTTCTGCAGGATCTTGAATCAAACAAATGACATAAAACACTTTGCAAATGAAAAATGTATTTGCAGTTTTATTTTTAGCAGAGCGCTTTGCAGAGGTTAGCTGTGCTCTCGCTCAGAGGCGCCCTGCAGTCATGATGAAGCTCAGGGAGGAAGACTTCCTCTACGACAGCCTCCTCTCACTCTCTGTCATTTGTCTTTTTACATTTTTGAATGTAATTTGTCTTCCTCTTGATCCCATCCCCCGGAGCACCAGGTAGTTTGAGACCTTCAGCTTCCTCCAGCTCTTCAGAGGAGAGGAGCTTCATCTCCAGCTATAATGTTCCAAAAACTCTTCCATCAGGAGAAAAGTGCTGCAGCTTCAGAAAGGATGCAGATATAAAAACTCAAATGTTCCACATGAGGAAACATCTTCAGCAACTTGACATCACATGCAGCATCTAGAGAACATTCATCAACTTGAGGAGACATGCAGCATCTAGAGAACATTCAGCAACTTGAGGAGACATGCAGCATTTAGAGAACATTCAGCAACTTGAGGAGACATGCAGCGTCTAGAGAACATTCAGCAACTTGAGGAGACATGCAGCATCTAGAGAACATTCAGCAGCTTGAGGAGACATGCAGCATTTATAGAACATTCAGCAACTTGAGGACACATGCAGCATCTAGAGAACATTCAGCAGCTTGAGGAGACATGCAGCATCTAGAGAACATTCATCAACTTGAGGAAACATGCGTAGCATTTACTAAAAGCTGCAGAAACCAAACGCTGCAAATACAAAATGCTGAAGAAGCTCAAAAGCCAACGGAGACCAGGGGACACTAAAGAGTGACGCACACAGCTGGGAGACCAGGGGACACTAAAGAGTGACGCACACAGCTGGAGACAGGGGACACTAAAGAGTGACGCACACAGCTGGGAGACCAGGGGACACTAAAGAGTGACGCACACAGCTGGGAGACCAGGGGACACTAAAGAGTGACGCACACAGCTGGGAGACCAGGGGACACTAAAGAGTGACGCACACAGCTGGGAGACCAGGGGACAGTAAAGAGTGACGCACACAGCTGGGAGACCAGGGGAGACTAAAGAGTGACGGACACAGCTGGAGACCAAGGGACACTAAAGAGTGACGGACACAGCTGGAGACCAAGGGACACTAAAGAGTGACGCACACAGCTGGAGACCAGGGGACACTAAAGAGTGATGCACACAGCTGGGAGACCAGGGGACCCTAAAGAGTGACGGACACAGCTAGAGACCAAGGGACACTAAAGAGTGACGCACACAGCTGGAGACAAGGGGACACTAAAGAGTGACGCACACAGCTGGAGACAAGGGGACACTAAAGAGTGATGCACACAGCTTGTAGACCAGGGGACACTAAAGAGTGAGCAGCTCTAAAAACATCCACCCTAAACAAACTGATACATTTGATATAGAAGATATATCTCTTACATGTTTCTAAATCTAACCCCCCCCCCCCCCCTTTCCTTTTTTTTAAGATATGCCCAACTAAAAATTCCCCACCTTGTCACGCCATGATGTTTTATACGTTTTTATAGAAGAGAAATCCTCCTCTTACTCTCAGCTTTATCCCTTCTTCATTCAAACTGACAGGAAGTAGATTTGTGGAGCGATTCTTCCAACACTCGTGTTTCCGATAAGAGAGGATCTGAGATTTAGGGTTTTTAAATGTAGAAGCTGCAGAGTAATAGAAGTGGACAGCTGTGATGCTCTGGAGCCACAGAGGTCTGAGTGAAGCTCCTCCTGATGAATGCAGGAACTCACGCCGGGCCCCGGGAGCCCCGGGGGCCCCGGGAGCCTCGGGAGCCCCGGCTCTAACTGCAGGGCGCTCACACATTTAGATCCAGAAGAATGAAGAGAGAGACGTAGTCTGCTGGTGGAGGTTCTGGAGGGTCTGAAAGCAGAGCTGCACGCCGGAGTATTTTTCACTTTTTATCATAATTATACAGAATATTTTATACAGTTTTGTTTATATTGTTTATATTTGATATCATATTTTTTATTTCTTCATTTTATTTATTTCTTCATTTTATTTATTTCTTCATTTTATTTATTTCTTCATTTTAAAAACAACAGAGGGGACCAAAGTGCTGCTCATCAAAACACATTTAAAAAACAGCATGAATACATTAAAACACAATAAAAGCATAGTTAGCCACAGACTGAAAAACTCTCATACAGGTTAAACCCCTGAGCTCTGTGAAGGACATCCGTACACTTTCATCGGTTTGTCATCTTCCAATTTACTTATTTATCTAAATAGCTATCTGTGGTGGATAATAAACTGGTGAGGAAACCTTTCCGTTATACTGAAATGAAGACGGTCTTTCAGGGAGTTCATTCTTGCAGGAAGGTAAATCGTCACAGAGTCAAGCAGTCTGCAGCGACGTACCAAAGCCAGAAGGTTTTCAGAGGCTCTGATATTCACATGTTCACACCAAGAATAGAAGAGGAGGGGCTGAGACATGCTATATAGGATTTGTTAAAACACATCTGCTAGGAAATGGAGAAACATCATGTCTACTGTCCACAAAAGACAGACAAGACCATGAACAACAATACTTAGCTCTAACATCATGTATGACTCGTGTGGGTCGTTGCTGCGTCCTGTTGTTAGAAACAGCTTGGAAAAGAAGAACAGGTGGTGAACTTTCAATTCTCCCTCAGTATGATGATTACATTATCACCGTAATAAAAACTATTTCATTTCATGTTACTGTACAATATTTAATTTCACAATCTGTTCTTGTATATATCATATTCTAATTACATGTATATAGACTTCTTGCACTATTTTGTATTTGTATTTTATTATGCATGTTGCATTGTTGGAGGAGCTCAGGTCAGAATAATGTCATTGCCATTTCTACGCTGAAGCTGCTGAGCATCTGAGGATAAAACCTTTGAATGTCTTTGAATTCATATTTTATTTCATGGACAAAGGTGGGTTTTGTTCCCTTTGTGGATTTGGTTTATCGCGTCAGCATTTCAGGATTTTGTACAGTAAATTTAGCAGGTAGTTAAATGTCCTTCTAAGAATAAAATGAGTCCTCTTGTATTATCATGGGAACCTGTTGGAGATGAAGCTGCAGTGAGTTTCAGGTGTGTTCTGCTTTCTGAGGAAATGACAGCCGTGAGCCGGGGGGTGACACTCAGAAACCAGTCTGATCCCAGGGACTGATGATGGGAAATTCAACAGCTGACCTGGGGGATGTCACTTAACCTTCAGTCAGTCACACAGCAGGGGGGGGGGGGGGGGCAATACTCCTTCATAATACAGCAGGAGACTGAGGTGTGACTGTATGGGAACGACTGAGAGCAGCAATTGTTGGAAACGTTATTTCGATCTCTCTGTCTGTACAAACACATTAAAGTTGACTTTGACTTTGACAGCGGGGACACAGTGTCACATTAAAAAGAGACAAAGCAGGTTCAAAAAAAGGGATGAAATAATAAAGATTATTAATATAGAGAAGAAAGCACACATTACTAGAATACAAATAAAGAGAAATAAGTAGGCAAGTACACATCCAACATGTGAGGTGTTGGGACATTACAATGGTGGTTTTCACATAAAGGTAATTATTAAGTTCCCTTATTGTCTAAAGGTAAAGGGGAAGTAACAACAGGTCACATAAACAGGTAAAAAAAGAAAGAGGAAACTGATAATTGCATAATTCAAATATATTGTTTATTGAATCAAAACTTATGAAAACTTAAGACGAATAACAACTTTCTCGCTAAATAAAGAGATAACAGTAAAACATTTAGAAAGACACGATGGAGCACAAACACTGACCAAGACTAGTTAACACACAACTAGTGTGGGAGAGAAACTCACAGGGTCTCAGCCTTAGCAGACCATTCCAACACAGTCTCACTCCCTGAAGGTCCAGGAGCGACGCTTGGTCAGGGTCCTATGGAGCGACGCTTGGTCAGGGTCCTATGGAGCGACGCTTGGTCAGGGTCCTAAGGAGCGACGCTTGGTCAGGGTCCTATGGAGCGACGCTTGGTCAGGGTCCTATGGAGCGACGCTTGGTCAGGGTCCTATGGAGCGACGCTTGGTCAGGGTCCTAAGGAGCGACGCTTGGTCAGGGTCCTATGGAGCGACGCTTGGTCAGGGTCCTATGGAGCGACGCTTGGTCAGGGTCCTATGGAGCGACGCTTGGTCAGGGTCCTATGGAGCGACCCTTGGTCAGGGTCCTATGGAGCGACGCTTGGTCAGGGTCCTATGGAGCGACGCTTGGTCAGGGTCCTATGGAGCGACGCTTGGTCAGGGTCCTATGGAGCCACGCTTGGTCAGGGTCCTATGGAGCGACGCCTGGTCAGGGTCCTATGGAGCGATGCTTGGTCAGGGTCCTATGGAGCGACGCTTGGTCAGGGTCCTATGGAGTGACGCTTGGTCAGGGTCCTATGGAGCGACGCCTGGTCAGGGTCCTATGGAGCGACGCTTGGTCAGGGTCCTATGGAGCGACGCTTGGTCAGGGTCCTATGGAGCGACGCTTGGTCAGGGTCCTATGGAGCGACGCTTGGTCAGGGTCCTATGGCGTGCAGTTGTGACGCTCCGAGTCTCCTTCAGCTTCATAAACGGACGCAAAGAGCTTTCAACTGATTGCAATGTATTCCCATCGGCGGCGGTATTTGACGCTCAGGGAAGCACCGCATCGGTCCATGTCGGCGGCACTTAGAGGCAATGTGAGCATCCATTCCCATTGGATAACGGAGGATTTTACACCCGGAAGTAAGTATTCTCTTTACTGTGGATTGATGTTACAGTGATATCTGCACTACTCATCAACTCAGAAACACCAGATTATCCTTGTTGATTACACACATTGATTGGTTTAAATTGTGTTCAATGCTTTTGTATTTTTCCCCTTCGATTCGGAGAAACAAATATTTGTTCTGAGTTTAGGATGGCAGAAGACACTACACTACCCAGATCCTGAGCTTTCGTTTGGGACTACAACATGTGCTTTGCTTCACAAACCCCGTGATTAGTCCTCAAGCTCTGTGATTGGATGTTGGAGTGGCAGTGCGCGAAGTTTACACGGAGCGTCAAACAGCACTTTGAAATGGAATGAATCCCATCGACGGCCCACTACCCAAAACAGGAATCGAACGTGTCGCACCTTGCCAGTACTCAGTAAGAAGTGCCGGTACCACATGGGTAAAAATCAGAAGTACCGGTACTGCGTACCGGTGAGGACCGGCCCAATTCAAGCACTGTATATACGCATCCGATGAAGCTTTGCATGAAGTCTGTTGATGATCAGAGGCTGCTGCTGGGGCAGAGCATGCAGGCCTCAGAGAGTTAGACTTGGGCCTGCGACCAGAGTTTGACTGTATTTTGTTTTGAAAATCCACAGCGGAGGTTTGTGTCGTACTACTTGGGGTGCATTTTGCATATCTCTCTGTAGTCTGTTGTCTCGGACATAAACTCTGTAATAAATGTAGTCTACATTTCATAAGAGGTGGAAAACCTGAGTGTTTTTTTATTGGTTAAGAGTCCTTGGTATGAAAAAGTTTGAGAAACACTGCGCTAGTGGATCGTCAACGGGGGGAGCCTCGCTGCGGGGAAAATAACAGATGGCTAGCCCGCCCCTGAAAAATGTCTACGTTAATTTTTTTTAATTTACAATTTTTATTTTGTAATCATCTCGCGACCCCCCGGGGGGTCGCGACCCCCACTTTGGGAACCCCTTCTCTAATCGTTCATTAAAAACTGTATATAATGGCTATTTTGCACATCCCTTTCAAGATTTCAAGATTTTCTAAGGTTTATTGACATATCATTTTATACACAACTACGGTGTAGTTATGCAATGATGACAAACTTGGGTCATAGGTTCCTCAACAAGACATCTATCAATATGTGTGTACCTCCACCATTAAACTGTCATATTCTGCACATTTCTTATTCTATCTACATACATCTTATAAGAGTATAATAAATATGTATAATATCGGTTAAAATAAGTGCTTCAACATAGTTAACATTGCAGGAATGTTGATTGTCAAGTCCCAAAACAAACCATGCAATATATTAAACGTTAAGTACTTTGTCAGGCTTAATATTTATCAGATACCCCCAAAGCTTTTTGCTTACATGTATTTAAAAGAAGACCTTAACCTAAAGTATTATTTAATGTTTAAATAAAGCCTAATTAGTTTGTCTGTTTTGCACATCCTCCTATTAATATCTTTGTACATCCGGCACTAAACTGTTTTATTCTAGATATCATTTACAGTATCTTCTTGATATTTTCTATTCTATATTTCTATCATTGACCTTCTACTTTCCTCCTATTTTGTATGTACTCTTAATATTTAAATGTTTTCATAAATATAACACATTCAAAAGTGCTTTACAAAAATGAAAGACATTAAGAAAAAGGCATTTTAAACAGTCATTAAAAAGCAACACAATCTACCTGCATTGCAATGACTCTAAACGTGTAATAACGTGCTTTAACCAGTAGGTGGTTTGGGTTAAAAGCTGTCAAGTTTACAGTGTTAACAAAATAAAATATACTGCTGTTTCCGGTTTAGTTTACGACGGATATATTTTGTTATTGTTTTGATATTTGTAACACAAAAGCGATGGAAAAAACCCACAGCAACACAGAAAAGATGGTCTTAACATGACCCAGCGGTCTAGTAGTTAATAAAAAACAATAATATCAAAACTCTACTAACTTTATTGTGAAATTAAAACAGAACGGTGAAAGAATAGTTTCCGGTCTATTCTGAGGCCCGATCTCTGTAGATAAATAAAGAACTACGACAGATGTGTAATATTTAATGCAGCCGAACCATTTATTACAATGCATTCATGTGATGACTTCCAAAGAGTAAAGCAAGCACTGCTGAATAAAGTATGATTTTCTTTTACGAAACGTTTTTTTTCATATGGAATGCAGTTGGAGGTCAACCAATCACAGAGCTTGAGGACTAATCACGGGGTTTGTGAAGCAAAGCACATGCTGTAGTCCCAAACGATAGCTGAGGATTCTGGGTAGTGTAGTGTCTTCTGCCATCCTAAACTCCGAAAAAATATTTGTTTCTCCGGATCGAAGGGGAAAAACACAAAAGCATTGAACACAATTTAAACCGATCAATGTTGTGTAATACTTGATACTTTTTTCTCGTATTGATATTTTCTCCATTACCGTGTGGATTCATTGAATGTGGCGAAAATAAAATGCCATGAAATCCAATAGAGAGGAGACACAATATACACTGATCTGCCCCAAAAGGGATGCAGCCAAGCATTGCACTATGGGTAATAAATCAATGTTACTGACAACTGTCCACACTGTGTCTCTGTAAAACATAGGGATCAGCTGGTTCCCTGACCCAGAGCCAACACACACACACACACACACACACACACACACACACACACACACACACACACACACACACACACACACACACACACACACACACACACACACACAAAGGAATACCTGTTACCTGTGAAATGCCATCCGTTCTGATGGGGACACTCCCCAGGGGGCTATGCATGTTATCTCTCTGTGACTTCCTGGTGTGCTGCCTGTTAGCGACTCAACAGATACAGGAAAGCCTGCAGGAGTGTGAAGGGCCCGGAGATAAGCAGTAAAATAGAGCCAATGCACAGCTCATGTACTGCAGCGCGTCCCCGGGGGGTCGGTGTGCATCAGTGGTTATCTCATGCTGGGAGGGGAGCTGCAGGAATGGGACCACCTTTAAAGGGAGATCCCACTGTAGGCAGGGATTTGGGGTTCATCACATGCTGGAAACAGCACATCGTTATATGTTATATGTGCTGTTTCTGGCATGTGATAAATATAAAATAATGAAATAAGTTACACCATTTATAGAAAAATACATCCTGTAACAGTTCTGAGGATTTAGCAACCAGGTATATATATATTTATTCTACTCTTTTAATGTACAATGCATTGTCTTTTTATGCTGCTGCAACACGGCAAATAAAACAGCTCTGCAATAATGGAAGCTTTGTGACGAGCATCAACACGCTTCTGTTCAGCTCTATCAACGCCTCTTATTCAGAGAGTGAGACACCCTGAAGCTAAAAAGGGTGTGTGTGTGTGTGTGTGTGTGTGGGTGTGTGTGTGTGTGTGTGTGGGTGTGTGTGTGTGTTTGTGTGTGTGGGGGTGTGTGTGTATAGTCTTTGCATCTATACAGATACCAATCAAACAGTTGGCTATGCAGAAAGCAAAGACCAGTTTATTGTTAATCCTTCCATACCAGGTCCAAGAATCAAACACTACAAAACATGTAGAACACACTGCAAGAGAGATGGATTGTTTATCAGAATCCCTTTAGTCCCACAGAGGGGACATTTACATTTGTTCCATCAGAAAAGAGCCAAAGACAGCTTAATGTTACCTAAGTAGCATGCATAAAAAGAAACATAAAAAATAATACACAATTTACAAAAAACACATCCTGTAACAGTTCTGAGGATTTAGCAACCAGGTATTTATATATATATATTATTTCTACTATTTTAATTCCTCTCATGTAAAATGTCTTGTACGGTGTGTTTCTGGTGATGACCTTCATATTATCCGTGGCTCCTCCTATAATCACACGGTGAGGTGTTGGGGAACGTGAGAACCTTTAATTGATGACATTTGCCTGACAGGTTGAGCAGGGGGACTGCGGTTGGCTTTTGGTCCCCAAGGACAGAGTGATTTATTTCATGCAGCTGTGCAGAGGAATGAAACTTTAACCTTTAGAAAACTGTCCAATCTCTCTAACCAGCAGAAGGCCCCCTGCTGCTTTTAACAGGAGAACCTGACAGGACTGGATGTCAGAAAATAATCTCATTTAAAGTTAGAAACCCCTTTAGACCAGTGGTTCCCAGCCGGGGGTGCGGGCTAAACTTCATCATGCTGTCTCAGTGCAATGACCATAACGTTTAATTTAATCTCAACATCAACATTATTCTTTTGGGGAATAAGGCCGTCACATTTCAGAGTTTCCTGACGGCTCGTGGAACGTGAATAAATTCCAAAAGACAAATGTGGGTTAACTCAAGTTCCCTGGAGTTGGTACCTTCCAGAAACACTTCGTCGTTCTCAGGGTTTTTTCTAATAAAACAACACTTTATTTTTAATACGCTGCTGTAGTTAATGATAATAATTTATTTCCAGACAAAAAAAACATTTTAAAATCTATTTTCATAACCCTGGTGTCCGGTCTAGTTCGACTCTGTGAGTTACAGTTCCTCCAGGGATGGTTTTGAATGTAACACACAAAGCAGCTAGCTAACATTAGCTGCAAAGTGGCAGTAAGAATGGATGCATTGTTAGCTACCGGTAGACTTAAAGGTCCCCTATTATGCAAAATCCACTTGTTCATGTCTTTTCTACGTCAACATGTGTCCCCTCTTCTTCATGTCTCTTCTTCATGTCTCTTCTACATCACCATGTGTCCCCTCTTCTTCATGTCTCTTCTACATCAACATGTGTCCCCTCTTCTTCATGTCTCTTCTACATCAACATGTGTCCCCTCTTCTTCATGTCTCTTCTACATCAACATGTGTCCGCTGTTCTTCATGTCTCTTCTACATCAACATGTGTCCCCTCTTCTTCATGTCTTTTCTACATCAACATGTGTCCCCTCTTCTTCATGTCTCTTCTACATCAACATGTGTCCCCTCTTCTTCATGTCTCTTCTACATCAACATGTGTCCCCTCTGTGGAAAGAGACTCTCTCTTTACACAGAGGGGACACATGTCTTTTCTACATCAACATGTGTCCCCTCTTCTTCATGTCTCTTCTACATCAACATGTGTCCCCTCTTCTTCATGTCTCCTCTACATCAACATGTGTCCCCTCTTCTTCATGTCTCCTCTACATCAAAATGTGTCCCCTCTTCTTCATGTCTCTTCTACATCAACATGTGTCCCCTCTTCCTCATGTCTCCTCTACATCAACATGTGTCCCCTCTTCTTCATGTCTCTTCTACATCAACATGTGTCCCCTCTGTGTAAAGAGACTCTGAAAGTTTCAGGAACAAAGATTCTCTCTCTTTTTGATCCATTTCTATAAAAACCTGTCTGAAAATGAGCTGATCAGATTTTGGCCACTTTATGATGTCATAACGATATGTTGACTTGTGTAACCATTAGCCAATCACCAACCAAGGTAACCCCCCCCCCCCCTTATCACCTGAATCTCCTCCTAGAGCACCATTGAGCAATCAGCACTTTGGAAACAGGGCTGAAACAGAGGGGATTATGGGTAATGCTGCAATGATCTGTTTGGTGTTTCAGCCAATCAGAGACAGGCTCTGGATATATCTGAGACCTGTGATATATTGATGAAGAAGAGGAGAATAGGGGACCTTTAAAACCAGATGTTGAAACTTCTAGAAGTGAGTCTTAGTTTTTCACTCACAATAAGTGTAAATGTGAACTTTAAATGCATCTGTATTAAGGGTGAGTTAAACAAGTCACTTTCATTTAACCAGCAGTTGGGTTGGATGAAGTTACAAAGGGTTAAACACAAGAATAAATGTAGTCAAATCCTCACAGATGAGTGAGGGGTTGTTATAGAACCAGCTAAAGGGGTTCAGAAGACACAAAAGGTTGGGAACCACTGGTTTGAACCACCACTTCTCTCTGGATTCAGATTACCACACACAGAAGCTATTGACAGGAAGTGACGCAGCATGTAATCCGGTGTTTCTGGTTGTAATTTGATCTGATTGTCCTGCAGAGCCACAGCTGGATTAGGAACACAATGCATGAGTCACCAATGTTAGCACTGACCACAATCATGCATCATGAAATACTGTAAGCTGCTTAGTAAACCACATGCACTCATTTCATCTGATAAATGGACCCTCGGTTTTGTTCTCATACAGACGATCCTAAATCACTCTGCCAGCAGATCACTAAATATGGAGTGCTTCAGACTTAATTTTACCATCGTACAAACCATTGGACAGTATATAATCTATAACCAACATAATGACATTGTTACGTGCCGCAGTGGGTGCTTGTGTGTGTGTGCTTTTGTGTGTGTGTTTCTCTCTCTCTCCCTGATTGTCTCCAGGTGCAGCCTCTCCCCCAGGTGCAGCCTCTCCCCCAGGTTCAGCCTCTCCCCCAGGTGCTCTCAATCCCCAAATGGGCCGCCTTAAAGGACCTGAGGAAGGCTGCAGCGGGTCTCTCCTTCTCCTCTGGCCGCATGTGTGCAGTCTGTGTTACGTGCTGTAGTGTCTCTGTGTTACGTGCTGTAGTGTCTCTGTGTGCAGTCTGTGTTACGTGCTGTAGTGTCTCTGTGTTACGTGCTGTAGTGTCTCTGTGTTACGTGCTGTAGTGTCTCTGTGTATTGTTTAATGTTGGTCACTTTCTTTTGGAAGAAAGTTGTCCTTATTTACTTAAGTTTGTTTTGCTATCTGGCTGGTGAGCCTCTTTACTTTTGTATTAATTAAAACCTCACTTGTGGCTTCAGTGGACAGTTTCCTCTCCTTTTTCTCTCGCCCGGTTATTTTGGTGTTTTGTTACTTCCCTTTGTACCCCTAGTTTAGGAGGGAAACGTAACAGAATATTGAAATAGGCCAAATCAAATCAGAAGGGGCACGACCCATCACAGAAAGGGACCAGATGTGAGGAATTGTTAAATAGGTAACACTTTCTCTCGAAGGAATTCAGTGTCTTCCACTTGGTTGCATACATAGGCCAGAGGTATGGTCTCACGCAGGCTCACTCCGGTGCTACAGTTATTTATTTAAGGTTTCTGAACAATACAGAAGATCACCTTCATGTCCATACTCGCCGTTCTGCGCAAACTCCACTTGTTGTTCCACCCAAACGCTCATTCTCCCACAACTGAAAAAGTAATTTTCCTCAACACAAAGCAATACGTAGCAAAAGTATATAATCTTGCATAATATGACTGTATACCACACATTGAGTGGGATCCAGTTGAACCTCTCAGAACCTCTCAGAACCTCTCAGAGGTCTGTAGTGGTTGAGCTTTCAGACTGTGGGTTAGAGAGACTCAATTCAATCAGGAGAGATTTGTTTTGATATAACAAAATATATGTATTGACAAGAATACACAGATGGATGTAATTGTGTTTGGTGGTTAGACCCTGTTAACCCCCCCAAGAATTGAACTTTTTTCTCACAAATATATTTTATCACCCGATTTTCACTGTTTTCTCATATTTCATAATTTGACTTTTTTTATTTTCATAATTTGACTTTTATTTCAAAATTTGACTTTTTTCTCTTTTTAACTCGACTTATTTTCTGAATTTCACTTTTATATCAAACTTTCACTTTTTTTTCAGAATTTGAATTGTTTTCCCGAATGTCACTTTTTCAGGAGAGGCTGCTGCAGAGCAGTTATTGGTTTGAATCCATGGAGTTGGCTTTAGAGGATCCAGAGCATCTGTTCTCACTGAGGATCTGCATGATGTCTGTTCTCACTGAGGATCTGCATGATGTCTGTTCTCACTGAGGATCTGCATTGTGTCTGTTCTCACTGAGGATCTGCATGATGTCTGTTCTCACTGAGGATCTGCATGATGTCTGTTCTCACTGAGGATCTGCATGATGTCTGTTCTCACTGAGGATCTGCATGATGTCTGTTCTCACTGAGGATCTGCATGATGTCTGTTCTCACTGAGGATCTGCATGATGTCTGTTCTCACTGAGGATCTGCATGATGTCTGTTCTCACTGAGGATCTGCATTGTGTCTGTTCTCACTGAGGATCTGCATGATGTCTGTTCACATGAGGATCTGCATGTGTCTGTTCTCACTGAGGATCTGCATGATGTCTGTTCTCACTGAGGATCTGCATTGTGTCTGTTCTCACTGAGGATCTGCATGATGTCTGTTCACACTGAGGATCTGCATGTGTCTGTTCTCACTGAGGATCTGCATGATGTCTGTTCTCACTGAGGATCTGCATGATGTCTGTTCTCACTGAGGATCTGCATGATGTCTGTTCTCACTGAGGATCTGCATGATGTCTGTTCTCACTGAGGATCTGCATGATGTCTGTTCTCACTGAGGATCTGCATGATGTCTGTTCTCACTGAGGATCTGCATGATGTCTGTTCTCACTGAGGATCTGCATGATGTCTGTTCTCACTGAGGATCTGCATGATGTCTGTTCTCACTGAGGATCTGCATGATGTCTGTTCACACTGAGGATCTGCATGATGTCTGTTCTCACTGAGGATCTGCATGATGTCTGTTCACACTGAGGATCTGCATGATGTCTGTTCTCACTGAGGATCTGCATTGTGTCTGTTCTCACTGAGGATCTGCATGATGTCTGTTCTCACTGAGGATCTGCACTGTGTCTGTTCTCACTGAGGATCTGCATTGTGTCTGATGCGGGACGGGTGGGTCAAACCAACAGCACTGTTTATGACCCGTGTGAAACCAGCTCATGTTGACTTAGTTCAGAGGTCTTTGTTACATAACTCACATAAATAACTGACGCAAACTTAGATATTTCAACAGAAACAACAAAGTTTCCCAATCTGTCACCAGGTAGTTCAGTCGCATCAGTAAATATAAAGTCAAACTAAAGCAAAACAAGTTGCATTAAGTATAAATGTGAGTGTTACGTGCCGTAGTGGGTGCTTGTGTGTGTGTGTGTGTGTGTGTGTGTCTCTTCCTTCTCCTGTGAGCTGCATGGATGGCAGTGGGTGATCTGTGCAGCAGTGTAGTATTTTGTTGTCTACGTTGGACGTGTAAACATTGTGACCAGTGTCTTGGTTTACTGTTGTCCAGGGGTGAAAGTGGTTTGAATTTCTTGCAGGTACTATAATGCTACCCCGACCTTCATTTCCCCATAATGACACTTGGTCATTATGGGGAAAAGAACACCCTTCATGCAGATCTAGATCCCTCCGCTTCGCGTCGGGCTCCTGATCAGCGTCGGGTGTTCTTTTCCCATAATGACCGCGTCGCTGCACATTATCCTTACTTAAAATATTGTGTTCTGAGTAAGACTCCTCAGGGTGCATCTGAGATTAGAGGGTGCACCAGTAGTAGGGTTACGTTGTCTTTGGCGATCGTTGACGGGGGGGGGGGATATTTATGTTATCCCCCACTGTCCACACGCCGCGCGCGCCGCGAAAAGTCCCGCCCTCCCTGGTCGTCGCAGCTGTGCGTGGACGTCGCCCCGCGGCGGGAGAATGAGATTAAAACAACCCTCAGCCCGACATTAATCAAGACGGAACCAAACAATGTTCCCCGGCCCGGCTGTCACATTGATACATCATTGTGGCCGTTGAGCCAAAAAGTTTGGCCACCCCTGTTGTAGGACATTAACGATAAAACAGAATATTGTTGTTCTATTTTTAGACATCTCGCGATCGACTGGGAATCTCCCCGACTGGTTGGGCACCCCTTATAGAGATATACAGTTTGCTAGTTAGCTAACTTATTATATTCATCATGGCCAGGTTCATGTCCATTCTCTGGGCTAAATAAGCATCATCACCTGTGTCATCTGTGGGCGTTGTTTTTCTAATTTTAATTACATTCTGAGTTTCTTCATCTCTCTCCTTTCTCTTAAACATCTGAAGAATCGTCGTTTGCATTTTTGCTTTAATTACCACGTAGCCTAATTTTCTAGCTGTCACTCCATTCTTTTCTCCTGCCGCTGTTCTGATCAAGTGGGAAAAAGCAAATATTGCTCTGATTGGGTCTGGGCAACAAACGAATTTGCATAATTTCCCAGCAAGCATTGGGCTCATATAACCTTACAGAATCAAACAGGCTGAAATCAGCGTAAAAAAGATGTAGAGAAATAAAAAATGCATTTTTTGGAACATTTCAATAAGGACACATTATAATAACACATAAAAAAAATAGACGATATCACAACCATAAGTGTAACAGACATCAAGAGATATTGGTATATATACCCCCTCATCAAAGCCGGTATTGTAGCCAACATGAGACGGTTGGACAAGCGAAATGCGAAATGCGATTGCGACTAGATGCGCTTGTGACAGACGCTCAAATTCCACGGGTGGAGCTTGAGCTAGAGCTGTCAATTCTTCCCGGTCCTCCGGACCGCCTGGAAATCTCTTTCCGGTACTAAGGACCGGGTAGGACCGGCACACTTTCAACCATGCTGTTGTCGCTTTCTTTATGAGAAAGTGGTTTTTGTTTGTCATGAGTTTGGCTGGTGAGCCTCTTTACTTTCTTTGACTGATTAAAACATCACCTTTTTTTATATTTTGTGTACCCCTAGTCCAGGAGGGACCGAACAAATGGGGGCTCGTCCGGGATGAAACATGACGTTAAACTAAGCAAACATTAGCTGGTTTTCACACGGGTCACAAACAGCGTCTGAGGGGTCCTGTTGGTTTGACCCGTCCGTCCCACACATCATACATAATGCAGATATTTAGTGAGAACAGATGCTTCAAACTCTTTATCCGGATCTTCTAAAGCCGACTCGATGGACCATCTTTCCTCTGGTTTAAATCCACCGGAGGAATAACTGGTCTGCAGCCCCTCCTGAGCAGGTTACTGAATGTGCTCATTGTACTGCATTATATCACATGTATTTTACCATATCAACTGTGGTGTGTTGGTATTATTAAGACATTAAAGGTGGGGAAGGTAATTTTGGAGAAACCAGCTCGAGTGCGCTAGAATTTGAAAATACACAACCGGAAAAAATCCGCCACTTCCTCACAGAGCCCCTCCTCCAACACACACGAACGCACACATGACCAATGAGGGCACCAGATCAGTGTGTGCACAGATGGAAGGCTGACAGGCAGGTAGGCCATCCAGTTACTTTAGCCGGGCCGGCTCAGATGATTGGTCGTGCTTGTCACAGCGCTACGGCTTCCACAGATGACATGTTTTATGGATTTGTTGTCAAAGCACTGAAGATATTCATTGCTATCGGGATGTTGAGAGCATTCCATGGAATATAACAACAAGTGCATCTCCAGCCGGTTTCTCAAACTTACCTACCCCACCTTTAATGCATGATTAATATAATATAATGTCTGTATTAGATTCAGATTCTCCTAAATCCACTAAAAATAGCGTCAGATAATGCCTCGTTTGCATATTTAAACATAACATTTCAGAAAACTTCTAATACAAGAAATAATTGTCTTAATATTAGGAATCAACTGGGGAATTGAAAAAGAATCAAAATGCAAGATTCAAGGCTTTTATTGTCATGTGAGCAGAGTGTCGATATGACGATGAAATCTGAGGTCACAGGCTCCTCCAACAGAGCAACACAATAACACAGATCAAAGTGCAATAAATACAAATAAAATATAATATAATAGAAATAGTGCAGTCTATTGGAATATTGATATGAGATGCAAACAGATGAATGTTCTTTGCCTGTGGGATGAAACTGTCTCTGAGTCTGGTGGTTTATAAAAGTGGTATTCATTATGTTTACCTTATTTTCCTGTAGTGTCTCAACTTAACTCAACTCATTCCTCCTCATCCTCTGTCAGCTGGTGTCTTTCTCTCGCCGTATAATCCAGAACAAGATGAAACAGGGGAATCTATACATGACTTCATTATTATTAGAGTTGTGGTGTGTGGGAAGGAAACATGTTGAGAGAACAGCGACAGAAAGAAGAGGTGGAAACTGAGACAGAAGAAGATGAAACAAGGAGATCGTGATGGGGGGAGGAGACGGGTTTAGTCTTTATTCCTCATGAGACGTCTCTTTTCCTGCAGGGTGTGCCTTCACTGCCTGACCCTCAGTGGGGGGGGGGGAGGGGAGGAAGGTGCATGGAGAGAGAAAGGATGCAAGGCAGATTGAATGGAGAGGGTAGCTTGAGACGGATGAAAGATATACATTTGAATTTTTCAACCGATTTTCAATTTTTCTCAGAGTTCCACTTTTATTGAAAAATGTCACTTTAAAAAAATGAATTTCACTTTTTTCAAATCTTTTTACTTTTTTCAAAAAATAGGTTTACTTTTTCTCAGATTTCACTTTTTTCGCAGAATTCCACTTAAATTTCAAAACTCCACATTTTTCTAAAAAATTAACTTTTCAAAATTTCACTTTTTTCCCAGATTTTCAAATTTTTCTAAGAATTTGAATTCTTCAGAATTTAGACTGAGCTCTCATTTCAAAGGGAAGTTGAAAATAGGTGTTGCAGCAAATGGAGACGGTAGCTTGAGACGGATGAAAAATATACATTTTAATTTTTCAACCGATTTTCAATTTTTTCTCAGAATTCCACTTTTATTTAAAACTGTCACCTTTTTTAATTTTTTTTAACTTTTTTCCAGAATTTCACTTTTTTTTAAACATATTACTTTTTCTAAATGTTTTACTTTTTCTCAGAATTCCACTTTTTTCTTAAATGTGTACTTTTATTCAAAATTTCACTTTTTTTCCAGATTTTCACTTTTTTCTAAGAATTTAAATGTTTCCTCAGAATTTAGTTTGAGACGGATGAAAAATATACATCTGAATTTTTCAACCGAATTTCTATTTTTTCTCAGAAATCCACTTTTATTTAAAAACGTCACTTTTTAAAAAATGTTTTACTTTTTCTAAAATGTGTACTTTTTTCCCAGATTTTCCTTTTTTTTTCAGAATTTCACTTTTTTCTAAGAATTTAAATGTTTCCTCAGAATTTAGACTGAGCTCTCGTTTCAGACGGAGGGTGAAAATAGGTGTTGCAGCAAATGGAGAGGGTAGTTTGAGACGGATGAAAAATATACATTTAAATGTTTCAACCAATTTTCAATTTCTTTCTCAGATTTCCACTATTATTAAAAAAAATTCCCTTTTTTCGAAAAAATATTTTTTCAGAATTTCCCCTTTTTTCTCGGAATTGTTACATTTTTCCAAGATTTTCACTTTTTTCCAAGATTTTCACTTTTTTCCAAGATTTTCACTTTTTCTCGGAATTTTCCTTAGGATTTAGACCGAGCTCTCGTTTCAGACGGAGGGTAAACATAGGTGTTGCAGCAAATTGCACTATTTTAACTATTTTATCTGTGTTATTGTGTTGCGCTGTTGGAGGAGGAGCCTGTGACCTCAGATGTTCATTGATATATCTACATTGTGGCTAACGCACATGACCATAAAAGCCTTGAATCTTGAGAAATGGAGAGGGTAGCTTGAGACGGATGAAGAAGAGGAGGGGGCGTCGTGATGGGAGGAAGGTGCATGGAGAAGGAAAAGGAAGCAGTGCAGATTGAATGGAGAGGGTAGTTTGAATTATTATTATATAAAATATAATAAAAGTGTAGAGATGGATGAAGAAGAGGATGGAGGGATGAAGAGAAGCTGCTGAGAGGGGGAGGCAGAGTGAGAGATGATGGGTGTGAGTGAGGGGGAGAGGAAGGGGGGGGAGGAAGGGGGGGGGGAGTGACGCATGAGAGGATCCTGGAGAATTCCTCCATCCTGCAGCCCGATGCCATGGCAACGGCATGCAGAGCAGGGCAGTGAGTCGAGAGCAGAGCGGGATGAGAGGAGGAGGAGGAGGAGGATCACCTTCATCAGCTGCAGGAGTCCCAATGTGAAGAGTCTATCTGAGGCTGAAACACCTCCATTGGACGGCTTTGTTTACTTCTGGAACATGGTGACATCGCTATAGAACACGAGCACTCCTATTGGCTAACGCTCAAACACATTGTAACATTTGAAAGGCAGAAATGTGTATATTTTGGGATGAAGGAACACTCACATAACCTGCAGCTCTCTGATGTTTCTGTGTTTAACCTGAACATTCAATTATTATACAAAATGTCACTTTTATATCAAAATTTCACTTTTTTTCAAAACTGGACTTTTTTCGCGGAATTTCACTTTTTCTCATTATTTGACTTTTCCCCCGATTTCCACTTTTTCTCAGAATTTTCACCTGAGCATCAGCACAATAGGGCCTCTTCAAGCTGTTCCTTCACATCATATACACTGGCTTTTATCATTGCATTAGATCTGAGGTTTCATCTCATAATGAGTGTTGCATTTCTTTCACTCATTAAAGTCCCAACGCCATGACTTTCCACACACAGAGGCGTGTTCACTTATTGACTGAATGGTTAGACCTGTCCTGTGTGTGTGTGTGTGTGTGTGTGTGTGTGTGTCGCTCTGCAGCTTTGTGTCACATGTTACCAGTGTTTATGAGTTTGCTCAGACAGTTGAAGCATCAGAGAGGATTCACAGGAACATATTTCTGAAGCAGAACATCAGGTTATTGTTCAGAGACCTGATGGTGAGTCAGAGCAGCTGATCTCTGACTCAGTGAGACCTCGTACAGAAACTAACCCCCTCAGCTCTCTCTGCTGCTGAAGATTCATTCTGCAGGAACCACAACGATTCACATGAATATTCCTCCTCCTCATCCAGCTCTGCAGTCTTAGCACAGGACTCTGTATACTGACTCTCTGTATACTGACTCTCTGTATACTGACTCTCTGTATACTGACACTCATACTGACTCTCTGTATACTGACTCTATTGACTCTCTGTATACTGACTCTCTGCATACTGACTCTACTGACTCTCTGTATACTGACTCTCTGTATACTGACTCTACTGACTTTCTGTATACTGACTCTCTGTATACTGACTCTCTGTATACTGACTCTCTGTATACTGACACTCATACTGACTCTCTGTATACTGACTCTCTGTATACTGACTCTCTGTATACTGACTCTCTGTATACTGACTCTCTGTATACTGACACTCATACTGACTCTCTGTATACTGACTCTCTGTATACTGACTCTCTGTATACTGACACTCATACTGACTCTGTATACACATACACACATATACAGCTTTGTGACACATGTTACCAGTGTTTATGAGTTTGCTCAGACAGTTGAAGCATCAGAGAGGATTCACAGGAACATATTTCTGAAGCAGAACATCAGGTTATTGTTCAGAGACCTGATGGTGAGTCAGAGCAGCTGATCTCTGACTCAGTGAGACCTCGTACAGAAACTAACCCCCTCAGCTCTCTCTGCTGCTGAAGATTCATTCTGCAGGAACAACAACGATTCACATGAATATTCCTCCTCCTCATCCAGCTCTGCAGTCTTAGCACAGGACTCTGTATACTGACTCTCTGTATACTGACTCTCTGTATACTGACTCTCTGTATACTGACTCTGTATACTGACACTGTATACTGACACTCATACTGACTCTGTATACACATACACACATATACAGCTTTGTGACACATGTTACCAGTGTTTATGAGTTTGCTCAGACAGTTGAAGCATCAGAGAGGATTCACAGGAACTATTTCTGAAGCAGAACATCAGGTTATTGTTCAGAGACCTGATGGTGAGTCAGAGCAGCTGATCTCTGACTCAGTGAGACCTCGTACAGAAACTAACCCCCCCAGCTCTCTCTGCTGCTGAAGATTCATTCTGCAGGAACAAACGATTCACATGAATATTCCTCCCCTCATCCAGCTCTGCAGTCTTAGCACAGGACTCTGTATACTGACTCTCTGTATACTGACTCTCTGTATACTGACTCTCTGTATACTGACTCTGTATACTGACACTCATACTGACTCTCTGTATACTGACTCTCTGTATACTGACTCTCTGTATACTGACTCTACTGACTCTCTGTATACTGACTCTCTGCATACTGACTCTACTGACTCTCTGTATACTGACTCTCTGTATACTGACTCTCTGCATACTGACTCTCTGCATACTGACTCTCTGTATACTGACTCTCTGCATACTGACTCTCTGCATACTGACTCTCTGCATACTGACTCTGCATACTGACTCTCTGTATACTGACTCTCTGCATACTGACTCTCTGCATACTGGCTCTCTGTATACTGACTCTCTGCATACTGACTCTCTGTATACTGACTCTCTGCATACTGACTCTCTGCATACTGACTCTCTGCATACTGACTCTCTGTATACTGACTCTCCGCATACTGACTCTCCGCATACTGGCTCTCCGCATACTGACTCTCTGCATACTGACTCTCTGTATACTGACTCTCTGCATACTGACTCTCCGTATACTGACTCTCCGCATACTGACTCTCCGCATACTGACTCTCCGCATACTGACTCTCCGCATACTGACTCTCCGTATACTGACTCTCCGCATACTGGCTCTCCGTATACTGACTCTCTGCATACTGACTCTCTGCATACTGACTCTCTGTATACTGACTCTCTGTATACTGACTCTCCGTATACTGACTCTCCGCATACTGACTCTCCGCATACTGACTCTCCGCATACTGACTCTCTGCATACTGACTCTCTGTATACTGACCCCAGAGCTGAGGACGTAGGTTTATTCCCATTTCGCCCCCTGTCCCATGCAGGTCTCCCTTGAAAAAGAGATCAATGATCTCAATGGGATACACCTGGATAAATAAAGGTTTGAAATGAAATGAAATGCAGCCCCAAAAAGCGCCTCTGATTCGTCAACAGACTTCATGCAATGCTTCATGGGATGCATCATTAGATCTATAAACCCTGACCTTTACGGCCCGTCCACACGGCAGCATCGTGTGCTTCAACGGAGACGCTTCATATTCACTTTGAATGGGGTGACGTCAGGCTTTGCCGAACTGCATTGTGGTTCCGTCGCGTCGCTTTGCTTCCGTTGCTCGCGCTGAAAGTTGAGAAAAGTTCAACTTTTCAAGCTTCGACGGAAGCGCCAGCCAATCGTCATATGCGAAACCAAGCGCTAGCCAATCAAACCGCGTGCTTGTGTGTCTGAGGCGGGAGATTAATGTGATTGCTTGTTGGTCGCACGCCAGACACGCCCACCGGCAAGCTTCAACGCACGCTGCCGTGTGGACGTACCGTAAGACCCACGACCAAGCAAAACAAATATCATTTCTTGTGTGGCTTAATGTAAAAATGGGGCTAAATGGGAAAGGGGCGAATTGGGAATAATTTAGGGGCGAATTGGGAATAATTTAGGGGCGAATTGGGAATAATTTAGGGGCGAATTGGGAAGGGGCGAAACGGGAAGAAACCGAGGATGTATGGAACCAACACTGACTTGAACACTGAGAAAAACTTAGCAATGTTTCAACCAATTCCATATTACACTGGAGACAATGCTGCTGAAAAATCAAGTAAAGGAATAATCAAACCTTTCCGATCGTGATAACGTGTAAGCTACAGACAACGTTATTTTCTCTTGTTCTGTTAAAGAAGAGCAAATGCTGTTATTACATCAGACTGTATGGGTATTACTGACTTTAACTAACCACAGACGCTTGTCTCGTTCACAGACTGAAAGCTTTGTTTGACAAATTATAAAAACGCTGTGTTGTCTTGCACAGAGCGGGACACCTGCAATCAAAGACATCAAAAATAGACTCGCATGCAAGAACTCTCCAGAAGAAAGACGACATTGAACTGAAACTGACCTGTTAAAGAATTGCATGGTACCTGCATCTAATTATAATCTATTTATATACATTCTGCTTCGAGAGCTTAATAGAGGGACTTGTGAAAAGAAGAAACTAGAGTGAGTAAGGGTGAGCTAATTTCTACTTACGTGCAAACCAGAATAAAAAAGCAGAAAGTCAAACTCATAATCACAATGATGCTACATCCACAAGACATGTGGTATGAGTCCTCAATAGGAAATCAGTCTGTTACCTTTTACGGGGGTGTTCAATGTTTAAAATTATAAATGCGCTAAGTCCAAAAACTCTTCTTTGAGCTTCGTTTTGGAGGGACATTTTGTCGGGAAAGCTGTATAGGAAAACCATGAGTTTAAACTGACTTTAAATGTATAAAAAGATAGAATTACAGCTAAAGTTTCACCTCATCTCATTTTACCATGTTGTCGTTTCAATATTTAATTATAGGAAAATGAATTTAAGCCGAACATGTTGACTCGCGGAAGTGATTTCAAAACAAAAGCACTCGTTTGCTTGGAACGGTGATATTATAAACAAGGGGACACAAGGGGAAAGACACACTTTGAGCCCCGGAAAGGAATGTTATTCAGGGCTGTAAACATAGTAAGTCTATGTCTACAATGGACAACTTTATTAGGAGATTTAAACTATACAGCGGTTCTGCACTGCGGTCACTCAGCCGTCTCAAGTTTCTTTTTCAAATCAGCTGCTCTTCGATTTTTTCCCTGCTATATTTGATGATCGATACAAATATGTGTTTCCACAAGTTCTTAATTAAACTGGCTCTGTTGGACTCGGTACTAGTTTGACTGCTACCAACAATAAAATGAATTACTTTTACGGTGTACTTTGTGAGTAAGTCCCCTCCTGAGAACACTGCATGTTTTCGGCTATCTTTGATGAATAAAGACCATGTTACCATTAGTTCTTAATGATATTGATACTGCTGTTTTTTATTATGAAAAACCCTTAACATTACTTTTTTACATTTTTATTTTTACAATAATGTATTATCTTTTATGAATATATCTGGTTATCGCTCATTTTCCATAAAAGAAAACAATGTATTTCAGTTTGTGTTTGATTTGAGTTGATGCATACAAATACTGTGCTGTGTGTGATGATTGTTGAAAATGCACTTTCACCATAAAAGGCCAGCTCGACCAATCGGTAGAGGCCCATAAAAACAAAACTGTGTGGTCAGGCAAAAAAAAGAAGTGTTGTGGTTTTTTGTGGCTCATTTGATAAAAAAATGCAAACAAAAACAATGTCCATAGCTTTTTTCTTGGTCTGGTAATGTTCTGCACAGATAGTGCCTTAACTTGAATTTGAAAACGTGTGGCAACTTTATTAATAAAGCAGATGAAAAGATTTGTGGAAGGATACATTCTTCATGGGCTTCAATGGCTCTCCAGATAAAGGCTGTTTTATGGTTGGTATCCTCAGATAGTGGTTTGTTTAAATAACTAGTGACATTTTAATAAATATTGCAAAAAAGGCATATATATATATATATATATATATAAATATATATATATATATATATATATAACCTGGCCGGCTTAACCAGTGTGTATTTCTTCAAGCACCACAAGATTCAGAGTTTATAAAGTAAGTACACAGTAAAAGTACTCGTACTTGTGGGGGTAGTTTCTCTAGTACTGAGTCCAACGGGATCAATCTCACGAAGAACTAATGGCAACAAAAAAGAATTCCCTCATCAAACTCAGCAGCAGTGGCTTGATTTTGTTCTCAGGAGGGGACTCTGACTGAGGACTTCTCAACAAGTACACAGTAAAAGTACTTCAATGTTTTGTTAGTAGCAGTCAAACTAGTACGAGTCCAACAGAGTCAGTTTAATTAAGAACTTGTGGAAACACATATTTGTATCGATCATCAAATATAACAGGGAAAAAAATGAAGAGCTGCTGATTTGAAAAAAAAACTTGAGAGGCGGCTGAGTGACCGCGGTGCAGAACCGCTGTATAGTTTAAATCTCCTAACAATGTTGTCCATTTTAGACACAGGCTTATTGTCACGATCGTGGTGTTATGTCACGGTTTTAGTTTTGTGTGTCTGGTAATGGGTTTTGTTTTGCTGTTCTTTTCTCCCTGTTTCATGTTTTCCTCCCTGTCTCTTGTCTGGTCCTTCTCCCTGTGTTTTCCTCCCTGTCTCTTGTCTGGTCCTTCTCCCTGTGTGTTCCTCCCTGTCTCTTGTCTGGTCCTTCTCCCTGTGTGTTCCTCCCTGTCTCTTGTCTGGTCCTTCTCCCTGTGTTTTCCTCCCTGTCTCTTGTCTGGTCCTTCTCCCTGTGTTTTCCTCCCTGTCTCTTGTCTGGTCCTTCTCCCTGTGTTTTCCTCCCTGTCTCTTGTCTGGTCCTTCTCCCTGTGTTTTCCTCCCTGTCTCTTGTCTGGTCCTTCTCCCTGTGTTTTCCTCCCTGTCTCTTGTCTGGTCCTTCTCCCTGTGTGTTCCTCCCTGTCTCTTGTCTGGTCCTTCTCCCTGTGTTTTCCTCCCTGTCTCTTGTCTGGTCCTTCTCCCTGTGTGTTCCTCCCTGTCTCTTGTCTGGTCCTTCTCCCTGTGTGTTCCTCCCTGTCTCTTGTCTGGTCCTTCTCCCTGTGTGTTC
This sequence comes from Dissostichus eleginoides, assembly GCA_031216635.1. Taxonomy (NCBI): domain Eukaryota; kingdom Metazoa; phylum Chordata; class Actinopteri; order Perciformes; family Nototheniidae; genus Dissostichus; species Dissostichus eleginoides. The sequence goes on along the minus strand of CM062265.1, from coordinate 1,011,295 downwards.
CTCCCTGTCTCTTGTCTGGTCCTTCTCCCTGTGTGTTCCTCCCTGTCTCTTGTCTGGTCCTTCTCCCTGTGTGTTCCTCCCTGTCTCTTGTCTGGTCCTTCTCCCTGTGTGTTCCTCCCTGTCTCTTGTCTGGTCCTTCTCCCTGTGTTTTCCTCCCTGTCTCTTGTCTGGTCCTTCTCCCTGTGTGTTCCTCCCTGTCTCTTGTCTGGTCCTTCTCCCTGTGTGTTCCTCCCTGTCTCTTGTCTGGTCCTTCTCCCTGTGTGTTCCTCCCTGTCTCTTGTCTGGTCCTTCTCCCTGTGTGTTCCTCCCTGTCTCTTGTCTGGTCCTTCTCCCTGTGTCCTTCTCCCTGTGTGTTCCTCCCTGTCTCTTGTCTGGTCCTTCTCCCTGTGTGTTCCTCCCTGTCTCTTGTCTGGTCCTTCTCCCTGTGTGTTCCTCCCTGTCTCTTGTCTGGTCCTTCTCCCTGTGTGTTCCTCCCTGTCTCTTGTCTGGTCCTTCTCCTGTGTTTTCCTCCCTGTCTCTTGTCTGGTCCTTCTCCCTGTGTTTTCCTCCCTGTCTCTTGTCTGGTCCTTCTCCCTGTGTTTCCTCCCTGTCTCTTGTCTGGTCCTTCTCCCTGTGTGTTCCTCCCTGTCTCTTGTCTGGTCCTTCTCCCTGTGTTTTCCTCCCTGTCTCTTGTCTGGTCCTTCTCCCTGTGTGTTCCTCCCTGTCTCTTGTCTGGTCCTTCTCCCTGTGTGTTCCTCCCTGTCTCTTGTCTGGTCCTTCTCCCTGTGTGTTCCTCCCTGTCTCTTGTCTGGTCCTTCTCCCTGTGTGTTCCTCCCTGTCTCTTGTCTGGTCCTTCTCCCTGCTTGGTCCTCCCTGTCTCTTGTCTGGTCCTTCTCCCTGTGTGTTCCTCCCTGTCTCTTGTCTGGTCCTTCTCCCTGTGTGTTCCTCCCTGTCTCTTGTCTGGTCCTTCTCCCTGTGTGTTCCTCCCTGTCTCTTGTCTGGTCCTTCTCCCTGTGTTTTCCTCCCTGTCGTTAGTTTCCCTGGTGTGTCTGATTGTCTGATTGTGTTCACCTGTTGCCCTTGTGTTTCTCCTCCCCTGCCCGGCTGTTTCTCGTCTCGTGATTACCCCTCCCTGTATTTAGTCTTGTCTCTTCCTGTGTTCCCCATCGGTTCATTGTTTGTTTGTCCTCCCTTCACGTTTCATGTTTTTCTCTCCGGTCTTCCTCCATGTTTTTCACGGTCAGTTTTTGTGTAATTGTTTTCCTGAGCTACCGTTTTGATTCATGCTATGTTTTGTTATCAGCTTTTAAATAAAGCTCACTTTTTGTTTCTAAACCTTTTTCCGTTTTTGTAGTCTGCATTTGGGTCCTACCTTTTCCGCGATCTTACAGAGAACACTTATTATATATTTACAGCCCTTAATAACATCCATTTTCTGGGCTCAATGTGTGTCTTGGCCGTTTTCGTTGTGATCGCTAAATTCACCTTGTTTCCCCTTGTTCATAATATTATCACCGTTCCAAGCAAACGAGTGCTTTTTGTTTTGAAATCACTTCTGCGAGTTTCGCCCCAAAATGTATAAATATGAGTGTTAAAATATATGAATATGAGAACAAAATGTATATATGTGTAAGTGAAAAATGTATAAATGTGTGTGACAATATATGAATGTGTGCATTGAAATATGATAATATGAGAGCAGAATGTATGTGTGTGTGTGTGTGTGTGTGTGTGTGTGTGTGTGTGTGTGTGTGTGTGTGTGTGTGTGTGTGTGTGTGTGTGTGTGTGTGTGTGTGTGTGTGTGTGTGTGTGTGTGTGTGTGTGTGTGTGTGTGTGTGTGTGTGTGTCACGTAGATGCCCTTCAGAGCGGTCGCCACATTTATTCAGTTTTGGCGGCTCCTTTAATCCCGGCGATGTCGGGGGATTTAAAACGCTGACCCCAGATCAGCGTTCAGGTGACACCTGAGCCTTTACACTAATACCCATAATGCCCTGCAGTGTGATCGTGTCTTCACATTGACCCGATCTTCACGCTGCCGCCGAGACGCTCACACACAGGTCAGCGGTTAATTACTTTTCAATCCAAAATCTAAACTGAAACAGCGAGGCATTAATAAATCATGAATCTCTCTGAGCTCTTCAGCTGTCAGTCAGGAAACTCCATCATCATCATCATCATCATCATCATCATCATCATCATCAGGACGGATCAGTTCTCTGCATTTCATTTGAGATCGCACGTGTACAAATGATATAAAGACTGGATGATGGAGGAGACATCAGAGGAATTTACATCTGAATATCTGCAGAAAATCAGATAAAATCAATCAATCAATCAAAGTGTATTTATATAGCCCAATATCACACATTCTACATTTGTCTCAGTGGACGGACAGACAATAGATGTCGTGTGTAAATTAAAAAGATAATAAAGATAATACATTTACAACATATAGTCCAGATGCTGGAGAATGTCTATAAATGAGGAGAATCCAGGAGATAAAGACCAACATTGGAGAGAAGCTTCCCCCCTGATAGTCGCCTAAACGTTGCTCAGCTAAAAAATGTCTTATTTGCACATAATTGTTGACTTAGCATTAAAAAAGGTAATAATAAAAACACTAAAGGGTCCCTCTTCCTCTCCTGTAGTGTGTTATATATGTTTTAGTGCATGTCAATGGTCTGCAAAGCCTAAAATCCCTCTGTCCCCACAAAGTGAGACCATGTCCTGCATTTCATTGACAGTCGCCTGACTATAACTCATATTTTATCCAATGGCTGTTTAGAAAGAAAGAGAGAGCGAAAAATATGATGTGGACGATTGTTGGAAAAAAATCCATTCAAACCAAATATATTGAATTCCTTCACTTGCATAGTTTGTGCACACAAATCAACCTGTAGTAAAGCCTTGTTAATCATATTTTTAGAATATGAGATAATGTATATTTTTCAGGGTTAGGTGGACATTATATTGAACTCTAAACGTTTGCTTTTACCCAGCAACTTAGGGACCAACCGGAGCAGTTTGGGGTTCAGTGTCTTGCCCAAGAACTACTGTAGGAAGTGGGTTTCAAGGTGGGATTGAACCAGTTCTGCAATGCTCAAATTCCTCTATTCACCACAGTAACAAGTCGCACAGTGTCTCGGAAATGTGCATTTGTTCCAGCAAGAAAAGATCCAAAGAAAGCTCAATACGACCCAAGAAGCATGCATTAAAAAACATTAAAGATACAACATTTTAAATTAAAAAGAAAAATCACACAATTTACAAAAATACACATCCTGTGACAGTTCTGAAGATATAGCAGCCAGGTATATATTGAACAGTTATTACCGGCATATATATATTGCACATAATTGGTATTGCACAACAAGGGGTGTTATAGTCTGTGTCTACTCTACTACGTGGTGGTTCTATAGTATATTCAGAGATGGAAAAAGTACACGCATCCTTTACTCAAGTAGAAGTACACATCCTTTACTCAAGTAGAAGTACACACATCCTTTACTCAAGTAGAAGTACACATCCTTTACTCAAGTAGAAGTACACATCCTTTACTCAAGTAGAAGTGCACATCCTTTACTCAAGTAGAAGTACACATCCTTTACTCAAGTAGAAGTACACATCCTTTACTCAAGTAAAAGTACACATCCTTTACTCAAGTAGAAGTACACATCCTTTACTCAAGTAGAAGTACACACATCCTTTACTCAAGTAGAAGTACACATACTTTACTCAAGTAGAAGTACACACATCCTTTACTCAAGTAAAAGTACACATCCTTTACTCAAGTAGAAGTACACATCCTTTACTCAAGTAGAAGTACACACATCCTTTACTCAAGGAGAAGTACACATACTTTACTCAAGTAGAAGTACACACATCCTTTACTCAAGTAAAAGTACACATCCTTTACTCAAGTAGAAGTACACATCCTTTACTCAAGTAGAAGTACACATCCTTTACTCAAGTAGAAGTACACATCCTTTACTCAAGTAGAAGTACAGATACTCGTGTTTAAAAATACTCTGGTGAAAGTAGAAGTACTGACTAAACTTCTTTACTCAATTGAAAGTAAAGAAGTATGGGCTTTGAAATGTACTTCAGTAAAAAGTACCCATAACTAGCAGCTGTTTTAAAGAGTACCTGACCTCCCTTTATATTAATAGAACAATAATGTCATTGTTAGCTAATGAATGTTTCCATGCTGAACAACGGCAACATGACAACGTTTCCATTGGTCCCTCTTCTTTAGAGAAGACCAGGAAATGATGGATACACGGATCGTGTTCAAATCAATAGGCACGCAATGACTCTAAATAATAATGATCACGCCACCAAACACACATTCAGACTAAAGGAACCAGCCTGTTTGGAACATGGAAGAAGTAGAAAGTACAGGTATTTGGGTTCAACATGGAAGAAGTAGAAAGTCAGGTATTTGGGTTCAACATGTAAGAAGTAGAAAGTACAGGTATTTGGGTTCAACATGTAAGAAGTAGAAAGTACAGGTATTTGGGTTCAACATGGAAGAAGTAGAAAGTACAGGTATTTGGGTTCAACATGTAAGAAGTAGAAAGTACAGGTATTTGGGTTCAACATGGAAGAAGTAGAAAGTACAGGTATTTGGGTTCAACATGTAAGAAGTAGAAAGTACAGGTATTTGGGTTCAACATGGAAGAAGTAGAAAGTACAGGTATTTGGGTTCAACATGAAGAAGTAGAAAGTACAGGTATTTGGGTTCAACATGTAAGAAGTAGAAAGTACAGGTATTTGTGTTCAACATGTGAGAAGTAGAAAGTACAGGTATTTGGGTTCAACATGTGAGAAGTAGAAAGTTCAGGTATTTGGGTTCAACATGTAAGAAGTAGAAAGTACAGGTATTTGGGTTCAACATGTGAGAAGTAGAAAGTACAGGTATTTGGGTTCAAAGTGTAAGAAGTAGAAAGTTCAGGTATTTGGGTTCAACATGTAAGAAGTCAAAGTAAAAAGTCGTCAGAAAAATAAGTAGCAGAGTAAAGTATTGATACCAGAAAAATGTACTTAAGTACAGTAACAAAGTATTTGTACTCCACTTGCTTCTCAAATGTGAAACCTAAATCCCGGCTGCATAGAGGTCCTGGAGTTGAGGAGTCCCAGCAGAACATGTTGTGCATGCAGGACTCTCATGATGAACATTAAATATGATTAAACTGAACCTGCAGGTCAGGGTTGGGCTGCTCGGTGTAAAGGGCAGAGCAAACACGGGTCACACTTTGAATACACACACACACACACACACACACACACACACACACACACACACACACACACACACACACACCACACACACACACACACACACACACACAATACCCTAAAGCATGTTTGCATTGATGTAATCAGGTTAATGATATTAATCCTCTGCTTCAGACGGTCCTATGACCTCGGGCAGAGTTTAAACTGAAGCTCTGTAGATCTGCTGGGAGCACAGAGCACTATCATTATTATTATAATCATTATTGTTATATACCTTGAGATCCCATTGTCAGATTAAATTGCAATTGAAATGCATGCATCTCCACGTGAGGTCCAGATGTGACACAGACAAGCTGTTCTCTAAATATGAACTCTACCCTTAAAAAGCTAACGTTGGGCTCTAAATGAACTCTTAAAACCCACTTGATTGACAGTGGAGTCGGTCTTTAGAGGTCATGGGAACATCATGTGTGTCCTTCTGCTCGCTGGCCTCTCACTTCATCCTCTGCTGTTTTCTGTATGGCTGACTAACACAAGGAACTCAAGCTAACGGCTCCAAATTCAAATGAACCCTGAAAATCTTGTGAAAACAGACCCTAAGTTTGGGAATCTAACCAAAAACATGTATAAAAGACGTAAAAAAAGACAAGATAGCTGGTAGTAATATCCATGGTTAGGTAAAGGAGTGTTTCCTAAACTGGGAATGAGTCGGCATTTTTCCGATCTTCCAAGCTCGCTTGTCGGGTTATTTCAACATGTTTTTGGATAGATTCCCAAACTATGGTTCAGTTCTCACAAGATGTTCAGGTTGCATTTGAATTTGTAGCCACTAGCTTGAGTTCCTTATGGTTAGTTAGCCATGCAGAATAAAAAGAACTTCAACAAATATATAAAAAACGTTGAAGAAATGTTTCCAAAACTCAGAATCAGCATTTTTACACCTTTATATTTTTCTCTGTTTTGATCATTATTTCTACCCAATTCTAAGGAACTTGAGCGCTATACCCGCTGCAGATCCAACACAACGTGAGCCTCGTGTGAAACTGACCCTTAGTTTGTGAGTCCAAAAACTTGTTGAAAAAACCAGACAAGGGACCTGGAAGTGTGAAAAATGCTGACTCATTCCCGGGTTTAGGACACAATCCTGCACGTCTCTATCCATGGACGTTTTTATATATTTTTTGTATTTTTTTTATTCTGCATGGCTAACTAACTAACTATAAGGAACTCAAGCTAGAGGCTGCAAATTCCAAGAAAACGTGAACGTCTTGTGAAAAACAGACCCTTAGTTTGGGAATCTAACCAAAAACTTGTTGAAAAAACCAGACAAGGGAGCTGGAAGTGTGAAAAACGCTGACTCATTCCCGGGTTTAGGACACATTCCTGCACCTCTCTCTATCCATGGACGTTTTTGGATATTTTTCTGTGCTTTTATAATTATTTCTAACTAATTATAAGTAACTTGAGCTACTATAACCGCTGCAGATTCTAACAAAACGATTCTGAAAACTGAACCTTATTTTGGGAATCTAACCAAAAAATGTTGAAAAAAACAGTCAAGAGACCTGGAAGTGTAAAAAATGCTGATTCTGAGTTTTGGAAACATTACTTCACCTCTCTGTCCTTGGACGATTTTTGACTTTTTTATTGTTAAAATGTTTGCCTTTCTATAAGATAGTGACAGTAGAAAGCGAGAGAGGGGGTACACATCAGAGCGGAGTGTAGACCTGGAGTCTAACCTGGACGTTATTTACTTTATTGTTCTTGTTTTGAACCCTCCGGCCGCCTTTAGCTGATTCAACTCGTGCGATCCAACCAAACTGCCTCAGCCTCTCTGCGAGGTAATTGTTTTTTCTCTCCAAAGTTTTGGTCTGCATTCCTCTGTGTTTCTGAGATGATATTGTTTCTGCACAGAGCAGAATTATCCTCATGATTATGAATATGCACAGTCGTCCATGCGTGCACGCCTCTGGTTTCTCTCGGCTCGGCTCTTTCTTTTTGCCCGCTGGATTGTCTTGTAAAGACATATGAAATTAATTTCAAGCCTCAATGAATCGCAATGACTTCCCTAACTGGGAATCTGCGTCTCTGTATTGTATATTTTTTCGAAGCCGAGTAAGGGATCTGTATCTAACGAGGTGCCTGCCGGATCACTGCCCCCCCCCCCCCGAAGCAAGAGGCTCCAGAGTCACTAACAGAGGACAGGAAGTTGCACTGATTTCACTTTCTCTGCTGTCAAACCTGGGTCATCATCTCTGTCACAGCTAACGGCAGACGAGAAGGACAAACAGGAACCAAGAAGGCTTCCAAAGAATATAAAATAAGAGAACAGAACCGGAGTACAGTGTGTAGACGAAGGAAGGATGAAGGACATATTCACAAAGAAAATGTTGTCATTCATATGTGCAAGCCTGCATCTATTCAACCTGTAGGAGCCATATGTTAAAATGCACAATTTAATATATTATGTGTGTATATATATACATATTTGAACATTATAATTCTCTGTTATTAGTAGTATTATATCAAATAATTAAACCAGCCGTTGTAAAATTGTCGCCATAGCCGACCGCAGCTGCTGGTAATTCGAATGAGAAATGAATCACGGAGCAATATTGTTTTTTGACATTTGAAAATATGTGTTTGTACTGATATCTTTTGTTTAAAGACCCAGTGAAGTGTGCGCCGGTGCATGATCTGTTATGCTAATACGTATAGTAATGACCAAAATTGTCCATTGGAACCCATATCAAAGATGTTGGAATAGCAACGAATTTGACGAGTTGGAATTTTCCGCTGGGAAATCCGCAGTCGACCTCCGCCTTCGTGGGCGTGGCTTGCGATCTACTGCGTGACGTCAGAAGATGGGCCAGCCGAAGTGTTTACATTCACCACCGTTCATTTTGTCTCTGTTTCAAAGTGGAATTTACCAACGTTTTTGAGCGAGTATTTTATTGGAAAGTGTTTCGCAGTCGACTGGAAGTGATTGCCAATCGAGGAAACCTGACAATGGAGGCGACAGTGAAGAAAAAGGGAGGAAAAACACACGGGAAGCGATGCATTGCCGCTGGCTGTGGTAATGTCAATTCTGCCGAAGTGGCGATGTTTCTGTTCCCAAAAGATGAAGGTGAGTGGCTGGTGTCATTGTTTCGTAGATTCGTAGATTGTTTATGAAAAATAAAGGCCACTGTGTTTGTGTTACTAACAAGACTATCATGGCGGCGGCAGAGCTCAAGTCGAGTTTCTCCGCCTGGAGATATTCTCACTATTTCACTTTTGTCGAGCACAAAGAAAAGAACGTTTTAGTTAAATGTAAGTTGTGTCTTGGCGGGTCAAAGATCCTATCGACTGCCCAAAACAGCAATTAAAATCTGTTGAAACATCTGCAGAAACAACATGCTGGGACGAAGCTAGTAGCTAAGACCACAGACCCAGACTCATCCGACGCCACTCCACCTCCACCTAAGCAACAGCGGCTGGATTGGCACTTTGAAACATATCTTTGTGTTTGTGTTTGTATAGACCACATTGCTTAGCAGAGTTCAGTGATGCAAATGCATGTCAAGTTGATCAACAGGTTGTATTATTCTCCGATGCAATAACAGTACTGAAATGAAGGCTACAGTATAAGGGCATTAATGGGTGCCCTTTTTTAAGTAACTAAAAAGTTACTTTTCACAGTAACGCATTACTTTTTGGTGTAAGTAGTGAAGTAACTAGTAATTGTAACTAGTTACTGGTTTTCAGTAACTAGCACAACACTGCATGTGAACATGAATGTTGCATCATGCTATGAACAGATGAATGTATGATCAGGTGATGGCCAATCCTGTGTGTAGATCTACTCTAGATCTATGACAAAATATTGTCCTCAACTAAATTGACTTCCATGGCCACTTTCCTCATCTATCCTGTCCGAAAAGCTGTCAAAATCACTCATTTCTCTCGCACCAGTATCACTTTCCGAAGTCTCCGCCATGTTTACAATCACAACTGGGCCCATCTTGTGACGTCACAGCCGCTATCGTCTGCAGCAGCGGTAGGCTCAGACGGCCGTTCACGGGATGAAAAATTTGCGATGTTTATCTCGTCCCTCGCACTTCCTAAAAAATTATTTTAGCCATGAACAGGTACAATTATATGTAAGAAATGAAACTGCCATTTCATTTTGGCGCAAAAAAATGCACTTCACGGGCACTTTAAGTAAAGAGTCAACCAAACTTTCCTGAGACGTATTTTGGTTGGAGTCAAACTTATTGCTACATGTGAATAAATACATTTTTGGATTAGACATTTAGTCTATTATGTGTGCATTAAATAAAATACATTTGTGATCAGGACAGAGACACACACACTGCTCCTGATCACTGACATCACATACAGTCTGCTGTCTGCTGGATGAATGCCCCACATACTGTATGTTTAGGACATGTGTGACCCTGGAAACACAGCAGAAAGCAGTACATAACCTGTGGGTAGCCTGTGTGCTTTTATTTTTATTCTATTTTATCCTATGTTTTTTACTGTGTATTGTGTTTTTAGCACTTCTTAACACGTGGCTTGTGTGGTCATTTATTCTTTTATGATTCCTATGATGTTTTAATGTTTTGTCAAGCACTTTATGACTATGTCTGCGCTTTATAAATACATTTTACTTACTTACTTACATACTTACATCTGGACAGTGACCGGGAACAACACAGAGAGAGCGGTGTTACTCCTCAGAGACATATTTCCAATCCTGGGATTCAGGCATTGACAGGAGTCTGAGGCAGAGAACAACGCGTGATGAAACATGTGAGGTCCGGGACGTAATAGAAGAGACAACAAGCTTTTATACCCGAGAGACCCGGGCCTATCTGAGAGCAGGAGAGGTCACGAGCAAAGAGAAGAGTGGGTGAAAGACAGAATGAAAGAAAGAGAAACAATAGAGAAAGGATCTGGGGGGGTTCATGTGGAAAACAGTAGATTAAAGCTTCCTGTCTGATACAACATCTGATCTGTGGACTGCAACGAGAGGAGAAAAGTGAGAGCAAAAGAGAGTGAAAGTGCTATCATAAAACAGATGGGGGAGTCTCATCAATCCTTGAGACAGAAAGAGAGAGAGCCTTAGTGAGAGAAGAGACCAGAGGAAGGCTGAGGGCGTAATCCCTCAGAGAGACAGAACGTTATTCAGAACCAGTCAACTATAGGTTCCTCTGACTGAAGCTGCCAACCACTGACTTTAGTTGTAAAGTCACAAAGATGTGAAATGTACTCTTCGTACCCAGACCTCCATCCTGCTGTTTGATCAAACTTCACTTTAACTTCTGCAAAGAGCTCCAGCAGAGAATCCATCCTGGCCCCTGAATCTGTGGTTGGTGTGTGTTCTTGAATCTCTGCAGACGAGACACACTGGCTGCTGATGGTCCAGACAGAAGAGTCTGAGTTTCTCAGAGTGCAGACTGCAGAGAGCCTCTGGAGATCTCTGATCTCTCTCCTCTAAGAAGGTCTCACACAGGTTCTTCAACACCAGGTTACAGGGAGGTTCTCCTCTTGAAGATCTTCTCTTACAGACTGGACACTCTCGTGTTGGTTTCTCTCTCCACCAGGTCTGCAGACAGGCTTTACAGAAGCTGTGGCTACAGGACAGAACAACAGGATCTCTAAAGACTTCCTGACAGACCGGACAGCAGAGATCTTCCTCTGATCTGGAGCCATGTTGTCTCTGAGTGAAGCTGAAACACAGCAGACAGGAAGTACAGTCAGTCATGGCTCCCCTCGCCCTCCTCTACTGACTTCACTGAAATTCTCTTTGAGTGATGTTTGGAGTCAGACTTACCTTCAGGGGGTGGAGGGTCCGCAGGTTGAAGCAGCAGTGTTGTAGTTTCCACTTTTCTCTCCTGTAGATGAACTCAGAGGAAGTTGTTTGTTTGGTCTGAAGGTGAATCTGATCGTCTGTTTTTCAGTCCGTCTGTCTCTCTGCAGTGAGGGAGAAGAACAAACTGTGTCACGGTTTGTCTCAGATGAGTCAGATGAGCTTCGTCACGCCTCCTCTGCTGACGCTGCTGCTTCACCTGTAACACAAAGGTGTGTCTCATTCCAGAGCACTGGCTCATAGCTGGGTGTGGAGTATTGTGGGAAAATCACTGGCTCCTTAATAATGTAATGAACTCCCCATTGACATCAGGACAGCCGAAACTCTGCATATCTTGCATACCGTTGCAAACTTAACTTAAAAAAGTTAAGGCCTTGTCTCTGATTCACCAGCTCTGACTTGCCCTTGAAGTGAATATATTTGCACTTTCCTTGTTGTTCGGAGTTTGATTCTCGATGATTTGTGCAATCATTGTAAGTCTCTTTGGATAAAAGTGCCAGCTAAATGATGTGTAATGACGCAGCCAATGTTGAAGTGTATATCAGTATGTAGTGTCTCTACTTTAAAGAGTCCTCTCTTGCTGATGTTCAGGTGTATATCAGTATGTAGTGTCTCTACTTTAAAGAGTCTTCTCCTGCTGATGTTCAGGTGTATATCAGTATGTAGTGTCTCTACTTTAAAGAGTCTTCTCCTGCTGATGTGCAGGTGTATATCAGTATGTGGTGTCTCTACTTTAAAGAGTCCTCTCCTGCTGATGTTCAGGTGTATATCAGAATGTAGTGTCTCTACTTTAAAGAGTCCTCTCCTGCTGATGTTCAGGTGTATATCAGTACGTAGTGTCTCTACTTTAAAGAGTCCTCTCCTGCTGATGTTCAGGTGTATATCAGTATTTAGTGTCTCTACTTTAAAGAGTACTCTCCTGCTGATGTTCAGGTGTATATCAGTATGTAGTGTCTCTACTTTAAAGAGTCCTCTCCTGCTGATGTTCAGGTGTATATCAGTATGTAGTGTCTCTACTTTAAAGAGTCCTCTCCTGCTGATGTTCAGGTGTATATCAGTATGTAGTGTCTCTACTTTAAAGAGTCCTCTCCTGCTGATGTTCAGGTGTATATCAGTATGTAGTGTCTCTACTTTAAAGAGTCCTCTCCTGCTGATGTTCAGGTGTATATCAGTATGTAGTGTCTCTACTTTAAAGAGTCCTCTCCTGCTGATGTCAGGTGTGTATCAGTATGTAGTGTCTCTACTTTAAAGAGTCCTCTCCTGCTGATGTTCAGGTGTATATCAGTATGTAGTGTCTCTACTTTAAAGAGTCCTCTCCTGCTGATGTTCAGGTGTATATCAGTATGTAGTGTCTCTACTTTAAAGAGTCCTCTCCTGCTGATGTTCAGGTGTATATCAGTATGTAGTGTCTCTACTTTAAAGAGTCCTCTCCTGCTGATGTTCAGGTGTATATCAGTATGTAGTGTCTCTACTTTAAAGAGTCCTCTCCTGCTGATGTTCAGGTGTATATCAGTATGTAGTGTCTCTACTTTAAAGAGTCCTCTCCTGCTGATGTTCAGGTGTATATCAGTATGTAGTGTCTCTACTTTAAAGAGTCCTCTCCTGCTGATGTTCAGGTGTATCAGTATGTAGTGTCTCTACTTTAAAGAGTCCTCTCCTGCTGATGTTCAGGTGTATATCAGTATGTAGTGTCTCTACTTTAAAGAGTCCTCTCCTGCTGATGTTCAGGTGTATATCAGTATGTAGTGTCTCTACTTTAAAGAGTCCTCTCCTGCTGATGTTCAGGTGTATATCAGTATGTAGTGTCTCTACTTTAAAGAGTCCTTAATACGAATACCAATCTGAACATCAGCAGAATATTTCCTCTTTAGCATAACCGTTTTAACCGATGCTACCCCCATGGTCAGAGCTACATGGTTTGTTTCAAATATTGCAAATCCATAAGTAATAATGCTTACTAACCCAGTAATGTTAGCCCCTGCAGACCATTTACATGCACACAAACCTATAGAACACCCTGCAGGAGAGGAGCACCACAGGAAGCAGAATAGGGCCTCTTTAAGATGAAAAGCAGGAAGAAATTGTAAAGTTAAAGTAGAGAAAAAGAGAAAAAGAAGGTGTGATGTACATACTGAGAATCCAATCCACATACAGACACAGGGAGGCTAAGAATGATGGGAAATGAAAAGGCTGAAGGAGACTGAAAGGTAGAGGCGTGCAGGTTGGACTTTATTGCCTCAACATGAAGAGATCAGCCACTGCTTCTGTTTGCACTGGATAGATGAGCCTGTAGATCCTGCTCTGTTGCAGAGAAATCATTACCACTGGGAGACGTCTCTCCTCTAACGAGCACACAATGACTGAGCCGCATGGAGAGAAGACTCTTAAAGAAGGGTTTTCAAGCTGAAAGAGAGCCGTCTGGAAAAGAGTCAAAACAAGTCCTTTACTGGGAGTTTAACTTCACGGTGCCAGAGAACACACATACAGGGAACACTGAACATCGATGTGTTTTCATCGAAGAATAGTCCCTGTGTGGACCACCACCCTGATTGGATGCACATAAGTTAGTGAGATGCACAGCTAGGATTGCTTAAACATTAGCTCTTCACATTGCCTGTGGTTCTTTAAGAAGCTGTTAAGAACCATTTAATGGCGTGAAATATCTCTGAATGCTTCTTTATAAACTGGTTACATTTTGAAAGTACAATGGAGCTGTCTGATCCCTGCGGCGCTGTGAAAAGTAAAAAATATCAAAGCACTCACATCGCTGCTTTCTACTTTAGGCGTAATGGAGTATGACGGACTTATGATGTGGTGCAACTGAAGCTTTATACGTCCTGGGAGTCATGTCGAGCCTCTCTCCCCCTCAGGAGCACAGGTGGGAGAGTTTAATGGAGGTAGAAACTGCATCCCAGCGTTAGTCCTGCAGCCACTGAGGCTGTGTGGGAACATAAAGACTGAGGAGTCAGGTAATACTTAAAGAAACACTCAATCCCCCCTGGGAGCAAATGACAGTGGTGCAAAATGCTAACATTACCTAGAAGGGTTAAAGATGGAGACTGGATCAACATGTATATACTGGGAAAGTACAAATAATGTGTGATAATGGAGGGGATGTACGGGAAAGGATTAGGGACACATGGGATTTTTTTAGGATTTGAAAAATGTATTTTTTTCCTCAAAATGTATTTTTTTCCTCAAAATATTATTTTTTCCTCAAAATGTTAATAATGTCCTCAGAATTTAGCCTTTTCTTCAAACTGTGATAAATGTTCTCAAAATGTAAACTTTTACTATTTGTCTCATAAATGTGTATTTTCTCGATTTTTAAACCTTTTTTTAGATTTTTTTCAGAATCTTGACTTTTCGCAGATATTTGACCTTTCTGATATTTCTAAATAAAATCTCAGAATATTTACATTTTTCTAATTTGTTTGACATTTCTCAGAATGTTGACTTTTCGCAATTATTTTTAAACTTTTCTCTCAAGTTTGATTAGTTTCAGAAATGTCACTTTTCTCAGAATGTTTACATTTTTCCCGAATTTTGACATTGCTCCGAAATTCGCCTTTTTTCTCAGAAATGTCAATATTTTTCTCTGAAATTTCAAACATTCTTAGAAATTTCAATTTTCTTTTTCGTGATTTGAAATTTTTCCTCAGAAATGTCAATATTTTCTCAGAAATGTTACAACAACTACCATTTTAATCTACTTATATGTCTAAAGCTAAAACGAATAAACTGTATTGTTAAATATATTGTTGTGTTGGGTTTCCTTTTTTTATTTGCTATTGTTGGCAACTTGGCCTTTCAGCGTTCAGCTGGCTTTGTAAAAGGCAGTCATAACGTCACGCAGGTTCATACATGTTTTTTCCTGTGGCGATAACAATACCACTAAGAGAAACCCTTCAGTCTGAGGAAATAACACGGCCACTTCTCTATTTCAGCACTTTCCATCATATTGAAATGAACCAGAATTGACTGCCCTAGTTTCTCTTGAGATGCTTCTGATTGTTTTCCGTCCATTCTTCAGTGAATGAGCCCTGGGGTCCCAGTGCTGCCGTCATGCTAACCAGAGGCTGCCTCAAACATGGACACTTTATCGACTTCTTGTAAATCACCTGCTGTCTGAGGCTTCCCATGGCTCATGTGGTTCGATGTATGGATGTTAACCCGGGGATGTGGAATAGTTGCAGTGCAGATAGAAGGAAGTGAGCTGGGTGTAATGACCATCACTCAGTGCAGTAATTGGGCCCTCCAGTAGATCACGTCTCCCGTTAATGTGATGGTGATTTGTGCAATTATTGGAAAATGTTTCTGCAACTTAAACAGAAAGAAATAAAACAGCTCTGCAATAATGGAAGCTTTGTGACGGGCATCAACACGCTTCTGATCGGCTCTATCAACGCCTCTTATTCAGAGAGTGAGACACCCTGAAGCTATAAAGGGTGTGTGTGTCTGTGTGTGTGTGTGTGCGCATGTGTGTGTGTGCATGTGTGTGTGTGTGTGTGTGTGCGCATATGTGTGTGTGCATGTGTGTGTGTGTGTGCGCGCATGTGTGTGTGCATGTGTGTGTGTGTGTGTGTGTGCGCGCATGTGTGTGTGTGTGTGTGTGTGTGCGCATGTGTGTGTGTGTGCATGTGTGTGTGTGTGTAATCTTTGCATCTATGCAGATACTAATCAGACCAGTTTATTGTTAATCCTTCTGAACCAGGTCCAAGAATCAAAAACTACCAGATTTCAACCAAACGCTGAAAATGCAAAACGTGGAAGAAGCTCAAAACACAACGGAGACCAGGGGACACTAAAGAGTGACGCACACAGCTGGGAGACCAGGGGACACTAAAGAGTGACGCACACAGCTGGGAGACCAGGGGACACTAAAGAGTGACGCACACAGCTGGAGACCAGGGGACACTAAAGAGTGACGCACACAGCTGGAGACCAGGGGACACTAAAGAGTGACGCACACAGCTGGAGACCAGGGGACACTAAAGAGTGACGCACACATCTGGGAGACCAGGGGACACTAAAGAGTGACGCACACAGCTGGGACCTTGGTGACGTTCAGGGTTATAAAGCTGGACAACTGTCTCTGTTGTTGGAAACTTCCCTAAAATGTTTTATGGTCTTATTTTAACAACGTGGTCACATGACTCCTTCTGATGTCACTGCAGATCTGCTGTAAGCTAGCTAGCTAACGTAGCTAACCTTCAGATTTACTGACAAACACTTACAGTTATGAGACGACAGAGACAGTTGGTCAACATGCTTTGTTTCTCAATCTGCACCGCGTTTCTCCTAATGGAAATATCTTAGTCATTTATTTGACGTCCCATGTCTGGACTGATAGCATCACAGGGTGGTCAATTGACAACCCTTCTTCTATGATAGTGATGCGTTAATTAGAACATAGGGTTTAAGGATGTCCTTTCACAGTATTGACCTCATCTCACGCCTCAGCAGCAAACAGGGTCATTGACAGCCTGTCCAGAGAACATGTGCTTGATCAATAACTCACTGAACGTTCCCATATTTCCACATAATTAAAAGGCATTAAGCCTGAGTTATTGATGATTTCTGCTGCAGTGAAATAATGAAGTGATTTAAACAGCAGGACCTTTGGCTGCTGGAACAAAGATCTGCTGTCACTTTACGCTAGGACTTCTTCAGAATAAATACTTCTCTGTCAACACAAAGAGGAACTGCTCCCTGATGATCAAATAAACTAGTTTCACATGTATATGATCTATTTGAAGTCATGTGACCGTGCCGTAGTTCCTTTATAGCCCAACATTAGCCGCCTTTAGCTTAGCGGTGGTGACGTGAAGTCATGTGACCGTGCTTAGTTCCTTTATAGCCCAACATTAGCCTCCTTTAGCTTAGCGGTGGTGACGTGAAGTCATGTGACCGTGCTGTAGTTCCTTTATAGCCCAACATTAGCCACCTTTAGCTTAGCGGTGGTGACCTGAAGTCATGTGACCGTGCCGTAGTTCCTTTATAGCCCAACATTAGCCACCTTTAGCTTAGCGGTGGTGACCTGAAGTCATGTGACCGTGCTTAGTTCCTATTATAGCCCACACACACACACACTGATTTTTGGCCAGAGTTCAGTTTCATTTCACTGAGAAATGCTTTGGATTCCCAGACAGCCTCCATCAGCCAGGAGTAAAGAGAGGCTCCAGAGAGCCACGACTGAATACACCACACCAATCTGTGTGTGTGTGTGTCTGTGTCTGTGTGTGTCTGTGTGTGTGGCTGCCTGCCATCACCACAACACACACACACACACCACACACACACAACACACACACACACACACACACACACACACACACCACACACACACACAGACCCATCGATGATGTCTTTTGATGCAAAGAAAAGGTAGAAAATAAGAAGACAAAGCAGATTCCTGTAGGGTTTCTTCTTTGTGTTTTTCTCTCCGTCACCACACACACACACCACACACACCACACACACACACACCACACACCGACACACAGACACACACTGCAGAGAGATGGTCATTCTGTTCCTTTCAGAGTAAATGTATTCAACGTGAGGATCCTTCTTTGTGGAGCACTCCCCTACACACTGTCTCTTAGCACACCGCCTCATTCATCACTTTCATTTCATACAAGTACATTTTATCTTTGTGTTGGATTTGTTAATCGTTCCCTCGTTCAGACATGTTTTTCAGCAGTCTGATGAATACTAAAAGCTGCAGACAGATGTAGAAATAATATATATGATATGGTCATGTGTTGCAAGCTAGTTTGTTGATCCTTCAGTTTGATGCAATAAGACCTTTGAACATGTCTGTCATCAGCATGTTGTTGAGCATGGGGTCATTATGAAAGGTCTAAACCAAACTACAGCCCGGGGCCAAATGCCGTACGCATATATATATATATATATATATATATATATATATATATGTTAGTGATTTAGTTTTTAGGAGAAGAGGTGGGATTAAATAAGCGTACACTTCTTCCCTTTTCGGATGTGTATTTAAGTAGATTATTTATTTATACATGAATTATTATATTGATGTAAATGATTTCGTCACAGAAGCTGAAGTGTGTTCAGACATTATAATACAATACTTAAAATACTTTAAAAAGTATAAAAGAAAACTCACAATTACAAATAGAATGAAAATGATGAAATCAAATATCAACCAAATATTATAAAATATTCTGGATGATTAAAACAAAAAGTAAAAAATACAAATATAGCGCCTTTCGAGGGACCCGAGGCTGCTTTACATGAGGCGAGGATCAGTCATATTTTTGTATATCGAATTGACACAGTTGTATAATAATTCTCATATTAAATGTTTGTATTATTGTTTTTCCGAAATAAATCAAATCAAATCAAACTCTTTATTCTCCTGAGTGTTTAGATGTCTCCTCTCCACGGCTGCAGTTTTTAATCTCCTGATTCCTCTTCCTCTGAGCGGTTCCTCCAGTATCTCCCCGACGCTCCGGGCTGAGTGTCGCCTCAACAAAACCACATTAAGAATCAGCGTGGAGTAAATAAGAGCCGCTCAGCTGAGGCTCCACATATTAAAGCCCGGCTAATTGAAGGGCTCAGGGCGACTTCCTGCTCAGCGTGTGGATCGCGACGGATCGAAGCAATCATTTAGGAGTCATCATTTCCATTCATGCCCAAGCCCAAAGCGTCCGTGAGAGCAGTCCGAGTTCATCTCAGCGGCGACAGCGTTAGCGTCTGTGAAGTGCTGCAAGAAAAACACTTAATACAGACAAACACTTAATACAGACAAACACTTAATACAGAAAAACACTTAATACAGACAAACACTTAATACAGAAAAACACTTAATACAGAAAAACACTTAATACAGAAAAACACTTAATACAGAAAAACACTTAATACAGAAAAACACTTAATACAGACAAACACTTAATACAGAAAAACACTTAATACAGACAAACACTTAATACAGAAAAACACTTAATACAGAAAAACACTTAATACAGAAAAACACTTAATACAGAAAAACACTTAATACAGAAAAACACTTCATCAAAGTCTGCATTATGAGCTTTAAGCAATGTGATGGAGAGGCTCATGTGGATTATCAGCACCAGACGGTTAGAGACGGGTGGAGCTGTGTGTGCCGAGAGAGTCTGATCATACCACTCATGGAAATCAAAGTGAATCAGAAAGCAGTGTTTTCTAATCTTGCACTAAAGGGCATTCATAAAAACAAATGAAAGTCTCCTTCTGTCTCGATCTTCATGCTTTTAGTTTCCTGTTTTATTTTGAAATGGGTTTCCTCTGTCTGGTTTTACTTCCTAGCTGTGTGACTGTTTGTTCACCTGCTGCTCTCTCCAGCTGTGTCTTGTCTTTGTGATTAGTCTTCTCATTACATTATTACATTACATATCATTTAGCTGAGGCTTTTTATCCAAAGAGACTTACAATAAGTGCAGAAAAGATTCAAACTCTGAACAACAAGGAAAGTGCAGATTCACTTCAAGCAAGATCATAGTAAGAGCTGCTGAGTGATACAAGGCCTAAACTAACTCAACAAGTGCTTCTTCTTCTTTTATATATATATATATATATATTCTCTTGTGTTCTTTGTCGTTGTTCCCTGAGATCCTCTTCTTCCTGGTGTTGTTCCTCCTGCTCCCCGGTATGTTGAGTGTTCTTAGTTTATCAGCTTTTGCAAATCAAATCTTTCTTGTTGTTTAATCTTCCTGCCTTCTCCTTGTTAAAGCTCTTGGGTCCCTCTTCCTGCCAAACCCTGACACCGACTCCCCTGCTGGGTTGTAGTAACAGAGGAATATTAAGAAGATTTCTTAGCTGGTAGCTGTAATGACGGACTGAAGATGCCTAACTTCTGTTTCACTGGGAAGAAAATCTACAGAACCCCCCCCCCCCCGTCTTTTACCTCAAACCAGAAGCAAAACAGGCCTCAGATAGAGCGGCGTTTAGTTTCTTGAGATAACTTGGACTCACACACTTTAGTGTTCAAAGTACATGTCACAGAGCTGTACTCACTGTCACTAGCCATCTTGTTTACTACGAGTTAAATTGGTCCAATCAGAGCTCAGATCAAATGGTATTCTCCATGCAAAAGTCGGACTAACAAATACAATTAAGCATTGATTTCATCTGGTCTTCGGTACTGGTGTGAGTGAGATTGGACCTCTGCATTTAACCCATCCTAGTACTGGGAGCAGTGGGCAGCTGTTGGGTCTGGTGCCTTGCTCAAGGGGCACTCCAGGCTCATTTCTTGCTCAAGTAGAAAATGTACAACCTCCGCCGTGAGTTTGCATCCTTCTGAGTCTTTGCATGAACTTTAAATGTGATTGTGACCTTTTAAACTTAGCTTTAGGGTCTTTTGAGAACCCCCCCTTAACTTCAAATCTAAAATGGAGTCTTAAAGTTCTCCCAAACTCTGCCTTTTCTTGAAGGACTTCCTCCAGCCTCAGGATGTTTTGTGGTCCTGATTTTAATTTGTATTCCTGCACATGAATTTACCATCAGCTTCACCAAACCTTATTAGTTTCCATCACCCCTCCCCCCCACACACACACACCTAAATCAATTCTTATTCATTACGTCTGATGAGAGGAAGTCTGGGGGAATTGAGTTTGAAGTTGGGTCTATACCTCATATCCACCCAGGCAGCTCCTGACACCTGGTTTTTAAACTAGTTGTATATCTGTGTTTATGATTCAGGAGGAGCTCCAGATCCTCTCTATCATTCATGTTGGGAAAATCGCATTTTGGATTCATCTGACAAAGAATCTGAAGAAGCAGACTTTAATTCACCGTTGTTATGGAACAAAGAGGATGGATGTTATCAGAAACTAATAAACCAGTTGAATTATGCAATACAAATGTGTTTCCAGCAGCAGGAGGCTGCAGAAAGAGTCATCATTCAGTCCATTATATCAGCTGGACTTCCTCTTGATTCTGCAGCTTCCATCTGTGACCGCTCAACTATTAGCTCCTGCTCGTTAACATCTGAGGGCCCTGAAGCAGATGGGGGAGAGAGAGAGAGAGAGAGAGAGAGGGGAGAGAGAGAGAGAGAGAGAGAGAGAGAGAGAGAGAGAGCAGAAAGAGAGAGAGAGAGAGGGAGAGAGAGAGAGAGAGAGGGGAGAGAGACAGAGAGAGAGAGAGAGAGAGAGAGAGAGAGAGAGAGAGAGAGAGAGAGAGAGAGAGAGAGGGGGAGAGAGACAGAGAGAGAGAGAGAGAGAGAGAGAGAGCAGAAAGAGAGAGAGAGAGAGAGAGAGAGAGAGAGAGAGGGGGAGAGAGAGAGAGAGAGAGAGAGAGAGAGGGAGAGGGGAGAGAGAGAGAGAGAGAGGGGAGAGAGAGAGAGGGAGAGAGAGAGAGAGGGGGAGAGAGAGAGAGATAGAGAGAGAGAGAGAGGGGGAGAGAGACAGAGAGAGAGAGAGAGAGAGAAAGGGAGAGAGAGAGAGGGGGAGAGAGGGGGAGAGAGAGAGAGAGAGAGAGAGAGAGAGAGAAAGGGAGAGAGAGAGAGGGGGAGAGAGAGAGAGAGAGAGAGAGAGAGGGAGAGAGAGATTTTTTTTAGATTTTTAAAAAACACTTTTATTTCGATTTTCTACAAACAATGAACTTATTTGCCTTCAGACATTGAGAGAAGAATTCTCTTTCTTTCTCACACAAAGACAGAGTTAAAGCGAGCTCCCCCCCCACAGAGCACACAGCTGGAGTGAAACACCACCGGTTTAAAAACTCTTCAATACTTCTCATCAGACAGTGAACTCTAAAACCTACAGTCACTCGTGCCTTTCCCACAGATACAGACATGTTAGTGAGCTGCTGACCGGCTGTCCTGTTCACTTTGTTTTCCTGCTTTTGTAGATGGATATTTTTGCCTGCATCACAATAAAAGTCAACAGTTCCCACTTCCCTGCATTCTGTTTCTTGTAGCCAGCCCCAACAATAAAAGCAGTCTCTGTAAAAACCTCCCCACAGTCTAAAAACACCGTGTTTAAAGCATTAAAGAGAGGCTTCAGTCTGGGACAGTCCAGATAGCAGTGTGTGATTGTCTCTTTGTCGGTGCAGGACGGACACTCGGAGGACACGGTGGGGTTTATTTTCCACACAAAGGCATTAACGCCCAGGGCCCCGTTGAGGATCCTCCACTGCAGGTCTCCTGACCGCTTGTTCAGTGGAGGATCCTCCACTGCAGGTCTCCTGACCGCTGGTTCAGTGGAGGATCCTCCACTGCAGGTCTCCTGACCGCTTGTTCAGTGGAGGATCCTCCACTGCAGGTCTCCTGACCGCTTGTTCAGTGGAGGATCCTCCACTGCAGATCTCCTGACCGCTTGTTCAGTGGAGGATCCTCCACTGCAGGTCTCCTGACCGCTTGTTCAGTGGAGGTTTGTAGAAGAGCCTCCATACTGGCTCACAGCCCCCCGGGACGTTAAGCCTCTCTTTCCACACCGTGTCTCTCCTCTCACTTAGTTTCTGTTGTTCAGGGCCAGAGTGCAGAGTCTATAAAAACCTGTTCCATTCTGCATCTGAATGTCTGAATGAGTTCTGGGTTCTAGCCCATCCTGGTCTGCTAAAATCCCAATGTCTGGAAAAGGGTCCCCTTCGTCAGGGGTTTCCTTTCTGTTAGAGTACTCCCGCAGCATCTCCATCTCATCATCAGTTAGCCTTTGAATCCACTCGTTCAGGATGGTTCTGGTGTGGCGGGCCGACTTCAGGCCGAGCAGAGAGGCCCCGGCCTCGGTGTTGTGGAGTCCAGGACCTGCAGCATCCACGATGTTCCTCAGCTTCACGACCCCAACGGACCGAAGCCTCTCAGAGAGTGCAGGTCTGCTGCTGTCCTGGACATCCAGCCGGGCCCCCCACACCAGAGGCTCTGCAGGAGCCAGAACAGAGATGCTGCGGGACCCACTCTGGCCCATTTAAAAAGTGCCCATACTTTAAAAAGTCCTTTGTAAAACGGAGGCAAAACACACACACGAGTAAAATCACAGTTTGTTAAAAACAATGATGCATCCAAACCCAGGCCTGCTACCCCCCTTAAGATGGTGCTGGCTCCCGGCCTCCAGACGACATCATCGTTTCCTGTCAGGTATCTTTGTAAAAGCAGCTGCTCGACTCTCTAGGTGCACCAACCCTTGCCCCCCCTCTTCTTTTGGTAGGTACAGCGTGCACTGAGGAACCCAGTGCAACGTGTCCCAAAAGAAATTTAAAATAATAATTTGCAACTTTTTTAAAAGACCCTCAGGGGGGTCCACACACTTGAGCTTATGCCAGAGGCTGGATGCTATCAGGTTGTTGATGACCAGCACCCTGCCTCTGTAGGACATGTGGGGAAGCATCCAGCGCCACTTGTTGAGCTTCCCCTCCACCTCTTCTTGAACTCCTTCCCAGTTTTTCCCCAGTGTGACCTCATCTCCAAGATGGACCCCCAGATATTTTAGGCCACCCTTCTTCCATGTCGACCCACCAGGGAGTTGAGGGAGGCCACCAGTCCACTCCCCCACTGCTAGGGCCTCACTTTTGGCCCAGTTGACTTTCGCAGAGGAGAGCTCTTGGAAAGTGTCCACTACCTGCCCTAGCTTTAAAACATCCTGTTGATTTTTTATAAAAACAATGATGTCGTCTGCATAGGCCGATAAAATAAAACGTGTATTAAAACCAGGTAAAAACAGGCCCTCATTAAAAGAGCGGATATTGTGTAGCATGGGCTCTATTGCCAGTGTGTACAACATACCTGACATCGAGCAGCCTTGTCTTATCCCCCTGGTCACATTAAAGGGTCTAGACAGACCGCCATTTATCTTAAGCACACTCTCAATGTTCACATACATCACCTTTATCATGGCGATGAAGCCCGGGCTGAGGCCGAACCTCTCCAGCACCTTCCACAGGTAACGGTGCTCAACCCGGTCCAAAGCCTTTTCCTGGTCCAATGAAACCAGACCAGTGTCCAAACCCAATGAACCAGAGACTTCCAAAATATCTCGAATTAGTGACACATTGTCAACAATTGGCCGGGCACACAGTAGGTCTGGGTCCGGTCTACCACCTGTCCATCACCTTCCTCAGCCTGGAGGACAGGGCCCTGGACAGCAGCTTGTAGTCGGTGCACAGCAGAGAGACGGGCCTCCAGTTCTTGATTTCCTGTAAGTCACCTTTTTTCGGAAGGAGGGTTAAAACAGCTCTTCTGCAGCTCAGAGGGAGGAAAGAGTCATTCAAACTTTCACAAAAAGGTCCATTAGATCCTCTTTTAAAAAGTCCCAAAATGTCTTGTAAAACTCTGGGGGGAGGCCATCTATTCCAGGGGCCTTCCCCCCCTGCATGCTCTTGAGTGCTGCACACAGTTCCTCCTCAGTCAGGGGCCCGTCCAGCTCTTTGTTGTCTCTTCAGAGACTGTTGGTAGGCCCTGCAGAACAGATTAAACCCTCCATCATCTTCGGTGTACTCACTGGTGAAGAGGTCGCAGTAGAAGTCCACCGCTCTCTGCCGGATCTGGCTGTTTCCTGTCAGCTGCTGTCCTCCTGCTGACCTCAGAGCGTGGATCAGCCTGCCCTGCCCGTTCTTCTTCTCCAGACTGAAGAAGTACTTCGTGGGTGAATCCATCATGGAAGCGCTCTGGAATCGGGACCGGACCAGCGCCCCCTGTGCTCTAGAACCCAGCAGGTCTGCCAAAATGGCTTTTTTAGATTTGAGGTCTTCAATGCAACCTGGATTTCCTGTGGACTCTGCAAAGCTCTGCAGTTCCACTATTTCCGTCTCCAGATCTTCATAGACTTGGTGATGTCACGAGAAACATTGAGAGTGTACTGAAGACAAAGCTGCTTGATCTTTCCCACAATCCCACCACTGCTTCAATGAGTTCAAATCCCCCTTCCTTTCTCTAAAACCTTTCCAAAAATAAATAAAAACCTCTCTAAAATGTGTATCTAAAAGCAGAGCAGTGTTAAAATGCCAATACGCAGATTTGCTTTTTATGTTGGCAATAAAAACATCACACAATACAAGGGAGTGGTCAGAGAAACCAACAGGCACTATAGCACACTTTTTAAAAACATTCAAATGGTGCTTAAAACAATCAAAGCTGCCTAGCCATTGATAAAAGGTTCTCCCTGTGGACCCATGTGTACTGTCTGTGATGTGTGTGTTCTCTCCATATGTCTGATAGACTATGTGTTGCTATTAACTGTGTCATGGCTCTTTTGGATGCAGCATGAGGTTCCTATGGTTCCTATCTAACTCGTCATTCTGTGTGCAGTTAAAATCTCCCCCTAAAAAATAAACTCTTCTGGTTCACACTCACTTAAAACAGCGCTGAGCTCCTTTAAAAACTGAACTCTGGCAGGACCTGAATTAGGAGCGTATACGTTGATAAAAACCAGATTAAAAGCTCATAGTTAGCTCTCACCACCAGCAGTCTGCCCTTTACTCTTTCTTCCACTGTGTGGGACTTGGGGATAAAGTCTTTAGCAAACAGGACTGCCACTCCTGCACTGGTACTGCTAAGACCACTTAACACCACCTCCCATCCCACTCCCTCCTCCAGTCTGTCCCGTTTAAAGTGTCGCTGTGCGTTTCTTGTAGCATTGCTACATTTACTTTTTTTAATTTTAAAAGCTCATAAACACAGCCCTCTTCCCCACATCCCGCTCCATTGACATTTAAAGTGCAGACTTTAAAATCACTCATTAAAAGGATGTGAGGAGAGACACACTTAAAACAACAAGTATGTTAAACCCAGCATACTAACTGCCGTACATGTCCTTTTCTTCTTCATTTAAAATCTCTCGCTGTAACTTCCTTTTCAGGGTCTTCAAGCGATAACATTTCTGCTCAGTAAAAAGATGCATCTGTGCTTTAACAGACTGTAAAAGCAAGCTCTTGTCAGAAAAAAACTTCTATTTTTATTCCTCTTTTGTTTTTTGTAGTTTTAAGAAAAGCTTTAATTTGCTGTACTTTAAAAAACGGAGTTTTTATTTGTGAGTCGGTGAGAGGCTGGCTGGCCTCAGCACAGTCCTCTTCCTCCTCGTCCTCCTCATCTTCTTCATCCTCCTCATCCTCCTCATCCTCCTCCTCCTCCATTAATTCTTCCTCACTTTCTCCTCCTCCGCTCCTCACCTCCTCCACCATTTCTCCTCTCTCTCTCCCTCCGCACTCACTGCCACTTTC
>CM062265.1:967549-980049 GCA_031216635.1 Dissostichus eleginoides | reverse complement strand
CAACTGGAGCCACAAGCCACCAGAATCAGAATCCCTTTATTCGTCCCACAGAGGGGAAATGTACATTGTTACAGCAGAAAAGAGCCAAAGACAGATTAATGTTAACTAAGAAGCCACATTCTGCTAATATCCAGCAAGAAAGCTTTCACTAGGAATTGGGGTGAGGACCACCAACGAAAAACCAATGGGTAACAATTGTGGAAGAAATATTTTTGATGGATAAACTGACTTGTAAATTGAGATTGCAAGAAACAAAACTCAACAGAAAGGGGGAACATTGGACTCTATACAAGACTCAAAACAAAGACATTTGACTGGAACAATAGCGAATAGAAACATGTATCTTCAAGACTATAATAACATGAAGATATCCCTAGCCTTTTATCTTATTTAAATGTTGTATTGTCTTGCTGGCCTTTTGTTACATGATTGCTATGTTGTTCTAACCAACATGTTAATGCCATGTATAATGTGACAATAAAGATTTAAATTACAACAAAATATATATGTACAAGCTGCGGACGTAGCAGCTCATTATGGGATGTCAGCTGTAGATAGAACCCATAATGCACCTGAAGCAGCTCCTTTTATTCCCTGCAGGATGGAAGATAGTTGTGTTGCTTTCGCTCCACATGTATCACCGACCGGTTTCTTTTACAAATGTCTTTTTTCCATTATCTCTGACTTCTCCATCACAGCCATCATTTACAGAGGGAGCAGCCGGGTGAAACCAAAGTCTTTATATTGACCGTATCGGGCTCTTTGTATCTGAAGGAGGATTGCTTTCTTTGTCAAGGCTTTATCTGCAGACTCACAAACAGGTGGTTTACTGTCGGAAAGCCTCTCAGTGTTTCCTGAAGCCTCCGTCAGGCGCAGAGACACAGCTTCAGTGAGAGAGAGAGCTTCAGTGCAGAGAGAGAGCTTCAGTGAGAGAGAGACAGCTTCAGTGAGAGAGACAGCTTCAGTGAGAGAGAGACAGCTTCAGTGAGAGAGAGAGCTTCAGTGCAGAGAGAGAGCTTCAGTGAGAGAGAGACAGCTTCAGTGAGAGAGACAGCTTCAGTGAGAGAGAGACAGCTTCAGTGAGAGAGAGACAGCTTCAGTGAGAGAGACAGCTTCAGTGAGAGAGAGACAGCTTCAGTGAGAGAGAGACAGCTTCAGTGAGAGAGAGAGACAGCTTCAGTGAGAGAGACAGCTTCAGTGAGAGAGAGACAGCTTCAGTGAGAGAGACAGCTTCAGTGAGAGAGAGACAGCTTCAGTGAGAGAGAGACAGCTTCAGTGAGAGAGAGAGACAGCTTCAGTGAGAGAGAGCTTCAGTGAGAGAGAGACAGCTTCAGTGAGAGAGACAGCTTCAGTGAGAGAGAGACAGCTTCAGTGAGAGAGAGAGAGAGCTTCAGTGAGAGAGAGACAGCTTCAGTGAGAGAGACAGCTTCAGTGAGAGAGAGACAGCTTCAGTGAGAGAGAGAGACAGCTTCAGTGAGAGAGAGAGAGCTTCAGTGAGAGAGAGACAGCTTCAGTGAGAGAGACAGCTTCAGTGAGAGAGAGACAGCTTCAGTGAGAGAGAGACAGCTTCAGTGAGAGAGAGACAGCTTCAGAGAGAGAGACAGCTTCAGTGAGAGAGAGACAGCTTCAGAGAGAGAGACAGCTTCAGTGAGAGAGAGACAGCTTCAGTGAGAGAGACAGCTTCAGTGAGAGAGAGAGCTTCAGTGCAGAGAGAGACAGCTTCAGTGAGAGAGACAGCTTCAGTGAGAGAGAGAGCTTCAGTGCAGAGAGAGCTTCAGTGAGAGAGATACAGCTTCAGTGAGAGAGACAGCTTCAGTGAGAGAGAGACAGCTTCAGTGAGAGAGAGACAGCTTCAGTGAGAGAGACAGCTTCAATGAGAGAGAGACAGCTTCAGTGAGAGAGAGACAGCTTCAGTGCGAGAGAGACAGCTTCAGTGAGAGAGAGACAGCTTCAGTGAGAGAGAGACAGCTTCAGTGCGAGAGAGACAGCTTCAGTGAGAGAGAGACAGCTTCAGTGAGAGAGAGACAGCTTCAGTGAGAGAGAGACGTCTCCAGCAGCGTTATCAGGGAGGTAATTGCTCTCCATATATTCCATACAGACGCCCCGATTGAATCCCTGGTCTCGTTGGGTGTCCGGTCGATCAGTTGGAAACCCTGCATGCACACAGAGAATCTGCCGTGGAAATAAGCAACGTTTAAACTCGCAGAGACACGGGTCGCTCTGATGAGAACAGAGCAGAAACTACGGCATTAATATGGTTAGTATTGGAAACACCGTCTGAAAGAAATGTGTTAACATTTCCCAAAAATAAAGAAGTGACTGTTATTTTGTATATATTGATTGTTGTGCTTTTATTGATGTCTTAATGTGTGCATATGTATACATGTGTCTGTTGATTGTGTATATATAGGATAGTGATGGGAGTTACGGCTCTTTGAAGGGAGCCGGATCTTATGGCTCCGTTCCTTTCCGAGAGCCGTTCAAAAGAGCCGTTTCTTTTAAAAGTGGCGGTGGAGATTATTTGTTGACCCTGCTTTAAATTATATTTTGGCTTTACAAATGGGACTCCTGCCTATACCTAACCAATCAGAGTAGGGGCGGGTCTTCACAGAATACGCTTGGGGAACAAAATCAAGTTTTTTCACTGTTCACTTAAAGGCGAGTGGATTTATGGCACGCAGTGAACCAACGACAAAAAGATACGACTCGGTTCCCTTCGTTCGTACCAAAGAGCCGTTCAAAAGAATCAGATCGTTCGTGAACGTCACATCACTAATATAGGATAGGATTTAAATATATTTTTATATTTGTATTTTTGTATTCTGGGTTGTGGGAAACGGTATTTGGATCTCTGTACACACAAACCGAAAGATTGACAATAAAGTTGACTTTGACTTTGAAAAAGAATGGGATCCACAGATAATTAGCAGCCAACCTTTGAGCTCTACAATCGTTTTGGCTTCTTCTCACCGTGGGGCTTCAGAGGGGCCTCAGTGAACTACTGAGAGCACACACACTGTACACGTCTCAGCTCCAGCCAACGCAGCCATGATCTAATGATGCCACATCATGCCAGACCGTCTCTGAACAATACGACAGCTTATCAACAATAACACCAGCTGATCAACAATAACACCAGCTGATCAACAATAACACCAGCTGATCAACAATCACACCAGCTGATCAACAACCACACCAGCTGATCAACAATAACACCAGCTGATCAACAATCACACCAGCTGATCAACAATAACACCAGCTGATCAACAATCACACCAGCTGATCAACAACCACACCAGCTGATCAACAATCACACCAGCTGATCAACAATAACACCAGCTGATCAACAATAACACCAGCTGATCAACAACCACAACAGATGATCAACAATCACACCAGCTGATCAACAATCACACCAGCTGATCAACAATCACACCAGCTGATCAACAACCACAACAGATGATCAACAATCACACCAGCTGATCAACAATCACACCAGCTGATCAACAATAACACCAGCTGATCAACAATCACACCAGCTGATCAACAACCACACCAGCTGATCAACAACCACAACAGATGATCAACAATCACACCAGCTGATCAATAATAACAACAGCTGATCAACAATCGCAACAGCTGATCAACAATCACACCAGCTGATCAACAATCACACCAGCTGATCAACAATCACACCAGCTGATCAACAATCACACCAGCTGATCAACAATCACACCAGCTGATCAACAATCACAACAGCTGATCAACAATCACACCAGCTGATCAATAATAACAACAGCTGATCAACAATCGCAACAGCTGATCAACAATCACACCAGCTGATCAACAATCACAACAGCTGATCAACAATCACAACAGCTGATCAACAATCACACCAGCTGATCAACAATCACAACAGCTGATCAACAATCACACCAGCTGATCAACAATCACACCAGCTGATCAACAATCACAACAGCTGATCAACAATCACACCAGCTGATCAACAATCACAACAGCTGATCAACAATTGCAACAGTTGATCAACAATCACAACAGCTGATCAACAATCACAACAGCTGATCAACAATCACAACAGCTGATCAACAATCACACCAGCTGATCAACAATAACAACAGCTGATCAACAATAACAACAGCTGATCAACAATCACAACAGCTGATCAACAATCACACCAGCTGATCAACAATCACAACAGCTGATCAACAATAACAACAGCTGATCAACAATCACAACAGCTGATCAACAACCACAACAGCTAAATAAATATTTATTTATTTATGTATTTATTTTATTGCATTATCTTTGCTTTTTATGCCTGTTTTTAAATGCCATTTAATAATGTATTTATGCTGCATTTGTTCTTAAATGTCTTTTGTTTTTAATCTGTAAAGCACTTTGAATCGCCACGTGCTGATCAACAATCACAACAGCTGGTCAACAATCACAACAGCTGGTCAACAATCACAACAGTCAGCTAGATAAGGGTTAAAAGCAGACGACATGTCCCAACATTGATCAATGACGTAATCTATTATTAAACTTGTGTCATCGTGCACTCTCACGTCGCTCTAAAATGAGGCGAATAGTAACGTGCTCCCCCGTCACTTGTAAATAAAGTCGATGCTACGAAGGAAGTTCATGACAGAAGTTCAGCTCAGGACACTGTCATTGAACATCAACATCTGATTGGCTGATAAATCTGTCACTCATGCTTATTACGAATCAAATGTGTTGTCTTTCAACAAAAGGCTAGCAGTATCTGTTGTGCCCCCGCCAACTAAAATAACTTTGAGGCGTTCAAGTGACTTTTTGATGTAGGAAATTCCAGTTCAGCCTCAACAAAACATTACTTCATTTTGTAATTTTGAGGATATTATACTATTACAATGTATAACTAGATATTAATGAAAACATTTTTACACACACTTTATGTTATTGGTTACAGGGCCAGCAGAGAAGGCCCTGCTGGCCCTGAAGGCCCACCACTGCTCAGCTCCGACTAACCCTGCATCCAGCCTCAGGTGGAAATGTTCTGCAGGTAAATCAGAGATGTACCTCCACAGCTCTTTTGTCACGAACATGGAAACACAAGGTATTGGACTCAAAAG
Source organism: Dissostichus eleginoides (assembly GCA_031216635.1). Lineage (NCBI taxonomy): Eukaryota > Metazoa > Chordata > Actinopteri > Perciformes > Nototheniidae > Dissostichus > Dissostichus eleginoides. The sequence continues at coordinate 974,917 of CM062265.1, read as the reverse complement.
CACGACCCAGGAGACAGAGGTAAAGTATGAGTAAGATACTTTATTTCCAAAAAACAGGATAATAAATAAGGATCGACACTCTAAACGAGGTGACAAAAAGGCTCAAAAAAGGCACAAAGAAAATCGCACACTAAGTGAGGAACAAAACTTACTTATAACTGAGAGCATAAATCAGGCTTGAAACAAGGTGAGTAATCGCAGGCACGCTGACTACTTGCATCGGGACAGGACAAGACGAACTGACACAAAACAAGGGGAGACTGGGGAATTTAAACAAGAGGTAACTGGGCACAGGTGGAAACAATCAGGGGCGGTGCTGGCGCTGATGAGAGCGGGAGACAAACACATGGGTAGGGAGTCAAGGAACCTGGGCTGAAGTCGAATAGTCCGTTTCTCTCAGGAACCTTCCTAACGGAGTGAAATGACCCGGATGTCCCTCAGTGGCAGCCATGATAAGTGCCGTTCGAATTCTCTAGATGATAGGAAAGGAGGTTTCAAACTTCCTTTATAACCTCCTTTAGCTTAGGAACCACTGGACCTCCCTTTACGAAAGGAGAGGAGAAAGTGCTGCCCCACAATGCCTTGCAGCCGCAGCATTTGCCGTCACACAACATTCACGTTCACGGAAACAACCGATTATGACCGAGAAATGATTTCATGAAAGTTACGGTGCTTATTAAGCTTTTTAAAACGTATGTGGTAACTTGCCAGAGTGCTTTGTTTTGAACGTTCATCAGTATTATAATCAAAAAGAGAAATATGAACGTTAGTTTTTACTGAAATGATCAAATAAAGTCAACATCTCACAGTCTTTACTGAGCTGTGTGGGGTTTGTTCAACTTTTAAAAGATGTCTGAATGGAGATACACACAGTGATAGATGTTAAGGACTAACGGTTATAATCAATACATTTGTATTGATTTTAAGATCTTTTCATACAATCAAACGTATTGGGATCATCTGTATTAATGTGGACCAGAGGGAGATGGTGACGAGCACAAGGTTCACTTTCCTTTTTTATTTCAATTCCAGCTTTGGTCCTGAAGAATCTGTTTCTCTGTTGTCCACGTTCATAAAGCCTAAAGCAACAGAATCAGAGCACGGAGCAGAGTCTCTAGATGAGTTTACAGGAGTCCCTCGTTCTTATTAAACATCCATGTTGTAGTCCGCTGTATAGAGAACTGTAGTTTCCATAGTTTCCCCACAGCAGCAGACGCACATTCATGACGTCCGCTGGCGCATCATAAACACGTCGGATAGTGAGAGTGCAGTCGGATTCTCTAAAGTACCGCAGTCTCTTCTCCTAAGTCCTTTTGAATTCTCCTATCCACTATCCCTTAACCCCGTGACCTTTCACACAGAGGTCAAGGGATAGACGATAGGGTCAGACGTTAGGAGCTGATTTTTGGACTATTCGACTGCAACCCTGGAATGAAGCGTAACAGATGAGTGTCAAAATAAAACAGGAAGTGGGAGACAATACGAAAATTAACCAAACATGAAACATGACTAAACTCAACACTTTTGACGGGACACAACATCTTTAGCCTGTTGTTCTGGTTTAACTATAATGCATTCACTGCTCTTTCCTTCAGGTCTTCTTACAGCAGCTGTACTTCCTGTCTAAACCCAAACAGCTGATGGTTATAGCAGCCTAACATCACTTCAAGCTGTTCTGAAATGATATCCCCACTGCCTCAAAGACTCCTTACAACCATCTGTTTTTCTTTTGATATGTGTTCTGCTCTCCTTCCTCTGTGAGATTTACATATGCATTGTATATCTGACACACTAACATGTGTATGTGAGCATGAAATGTTGGCTTCTGTGCTCCCTTTGTCGTAGGCCTGCTTTCACAGGAACAATTATTTGGTGCCAGCAACCTCGCCTGCCTTCACTCTGAGAGCTGAGAGGTAGTGCAGTACAAATACTTCGTTACTGCACTGAAGTACATGTTTCTGGTATCAGTACTTTACTCCACTACTTATTTTTCTGACGACTTTTTACTTTGACTTCTTACATTTTGAACCCAAATACCGGTACTTTCTACTTCTTACATGTTGAACCCGAATACCTGTACTTTCTACTTCTTACATTTTGAACCCAAATACCGGTACTTTCTACTTCTTACATGTTGAACCCAAATACCTGTACTTTCTACTTCTTACATGTTGAACCCAAATACCTGTACTTTCTACTTCTTCCATGTTGAACCCAAATACCTGTACTTTCTACTTCTTACATTTTGAACACAAATACCTGAACTTTCTACTTCTCACATGTTGAACCCAAATACCTGTACTTTCTACTTCTTACATGTTGAACCCAAATACCTGTACTTTCTACTTCTTACATGTTGAACCCAAATACCGGTACTTTCTACTTCTTCCATGTTCCAAACAGGCTGGTTCCTTTAGTCTGAATGTGTGTTTGGTGGCGTGATCATTATTATTTAGAGTCATTGCGTGCCTATTGATTTGAACACGATCCGTGTATCCATCATTTCCTGGTCTTCTCTAAAGAAGAGGGACCAATGAAAACGTTGTCATGTTGCCGTTGTTCAGCATGGAAACATTCATTAGCTAACAATGACATTATTGTTCTATTAATATAAAGGGAGGTCAGGTACTCTTTAAAACAGCTGCTAGTTATGGGTACTTTTTACTGAAGTACATTTCAAAGCCTCTTTACTTTTACTTGAGTAAAGAAGTTTAGTCAGTACTTCTACTTTCACCAGAGTATTTTTAAACACAAGTATCTGTACTTCTACTTGAGTAAAGGATGTGTGTACTTTTGCCATCTCTGTTCAATCTGAAGAACTCTCCAAATGTTCCTGACATGTGCCGGCATCTGCCTTCTTGCTCATGCTCTCCTGAGAACAGACTGAAGGCGGTCCTGCTCCAGATGTGCATCACGAACATGTGGGTGGTGTTCAGAGTGAAGCTGCTGGAGGTCCGTACGTCAGATCAACCTGCAGAGACACATGATGCTCCTCGACCAATCACACAACAGAGGGGTGCAGGAATGAGTCCTAAACCCTGCCAGCATGGGAGACGAACCTGTGCATGCAGGTGTGCTTTTACAAATAAAACATATTATTATTTAACAATGTAAATGTGAGAGACTAATACAGGTCCTCTGATTCTGGAAGGCAATAAAGAAACAGCAGGAGACAGTTTTCCTAACACACCAATGAACTCATCAAATTAAAGAACTATGAAGATTATTTCTGCATGAATTAATTGCTATAATTCTGCTTCACTTTCCAACATATTCCAACACATCCATAACATTCATCTGTCTGCAACTTATATATATCAATATTCCAATTACTAGTATATACACTATTCTTGCACTATTTCTATTATATTCTATTTTATTTGTATTTACTTTCACTATTTTATCAGTGTTATTGTGTTGCTCTGTTGGAGGAGCCTGTGACCTAAGATTTTCATTGATATATCTACACTAGCTATGTATACATGACAATAAAAGCCTTGAATCCTTCAAATTCAGATCTCAGCTGTTGTCTCTGAGTGTAATGAAGGAGGGCCATAACTCTCGTATTAAAGCCCTCAGAAGGAGCGCTGTGACATTGATCTCTGAGGTTTAAACGGCTCACTATTTATGTTTCACTGCCACTCCATCTGCCAGGGAAATAAATAAATGAAGGAGGTCCCGGTCCCTGTGGCTCCAACTCTGGCGGCAATGAATCACCGGCAGACGCTCTGAGATTTACATAATATAATAGCCGGGCTTTGTCTCTGAGACAAGAGGACGGACATCCCATCGGACCGAGTGTGTGTGTGAGGAACAGAAAGAAAACACACCGAGAGGAGCGTCTGATCTCCGGAGCGCCGGGATCTTTGTCTGTGTAACTATAGCAACATCACACGGGCTGTGATTGGTGCAGCAGACGGTAAATTCAGAAACAGTCTCTCTCTCAAAACAACGATGACCTTTCTCTGTGTCTGCGGAGATTTATGCTTGTGTTTGGTGTGTGTGTGTGTGCGTGTGTGTGTGTGTGTGTGTGTGTGTGTGTGTGTTGTATCTGTCTCTCCTCAAACTATCTGTAGCACTCTGGGTCTCCACAGACTCTCCTTTCACCCCCACTTAATATCTGGCCTGAACACATTTCTGAGGGTCTGTGGTCATATTTAATTCTGCTGGGCGGGTCTTTCACCCACAGCTGTGCAGGTGAGCAGGATAATGCGTTCACACCGGACGCGATACGATTTTTGGGGGCAGCGCGATTACATGTAAAGTCAATGCAGAGACGCGGACAGACACAAATTCGCACCGACGGCGCCCATGAAGCGGTTGATGCGAATGCCGCCGCGCGATTGAGGCGATTGGAGGGGGCAGCGACAACCGCTCAAGTTCAATTTTTTCAACTCGACCGTCAAATTCGCGTGACGCTATCTCTCGGTAGCCAATCAGCGGTGAGGATCTCAGCCTGCCGTCACTGACTTTGAACCAGAAAACCAAAACATCAGCCGTTAGCTGTTAGCAGTTAGCACTCAGAGCTCACAGCTCCTCATATCTGTTCAGAAACTAGACAAAAGTTAAACAAGTACAAACCACAAAAAACCACAAACACGCATTTTAAAAGGTTGTTTGCCTGCCGTCTTGTCTGCACACTCTACCTAGCCGGTATCAGTATGTTGTAAATTCGGCATCATTTTGAAACGTGTATTACAATTAGATCACGGTAAAATATGTTCATTGTGTTGTAGTTGTAGCCCCTTTGCCAGCGCATCTTGTTAGAATGATGCGAGTAAACACAGCTGACAGCCGCGGTGAAACTGGAGCGTTTAGAGCGATTAGAGCGAAGCGAATATTTGCATCGCGTCCGGTGTGAACGCAGCATAACTGCGGTACATTTTAGTTTCCTTAAATCAAACTCACTCCTGTTGGTATTTACAGACGTTCATGGTTCCCAGAAGATGTGATCCTCTCCTCCAGTAGAGCAATCTTCAGAACTCAAATGGTCTTTGACCCAAATACCTGCAGAACTACAGACTCTCCTGTCTTTGGAGTGTTTATATGTAAAGACAGAGCTTTAAAACTCAAACCAGCACCAGTCTGTGTGCAATTGGTTTGAGAAACAAAGGGTTGCCGGTTCAAGTCCCAATTGATCATCTCTCCACATAACAGGTAAATCTCATGTGTGTGTATTCAGAGACTGATTCCTCATTCACACCAACGCAACTCCAGTTCAAGCTCCGTGCTAGAGCTTTTCAGGTTCAGAACCGGTTCTTCGGTTTAGCTCCGGCTCTTTTCCCACCGCCCAGAGCCCGACTGGTGCTGCGTCATTGCGTCATCGTTTGCGTCATGACGTAACCGTTTGCGTGCCTGCTTCATAAAGCCAAACCGCGCGGAAACCCCTCACAGCTCACACCGACAACAACAACAATGGCCGATTGTGTTGAAGCGCTACTCGTTTTGGTTTTGCTCTGTCGAAACGAAATGGAAGAAATGGGACGACTTTACTACCAACTTTACAGTCGTTACATGCTACATTCAAAACTGCTTTACAATCGTAATCATCAACTTCAACGACGATTCCGATTCCGTAGGCCCCTGCCCTCACCTCGACGTAAGCGCGACAATTTTTTGGTGCTTGAAACGAACCGGATTCCGGAGCTAAGAGGCTGCTCCGCTGCGGTGTGAACAGGAAAACCCGGTGCTTTTCAAGCTCCAGCTCCGAACCGGCCCTGAAACACCGTTGGTGTGAATGAGGTATGAGAGGGGCTGGGGATGGGTTCTGAATCCTGATTAAAACCCTAACGAGCAGAGACTGCTAATGACCCAGCTGCACAGTGACTGCTCTATTCTCTTCACCACAGTCTCCCAGTTACTGCTATCACTGCTCTGGAACAACACATTTAATTAAGCATGCATTGCATCAAGGGTAAAGTTTTCCTCAATGGTTCTCATCATGATTCTCTACACTGCAGGTGTATTTTTGCACATACCTGCTATCCTATCTGATGAGTCTTCTTGTTTGTTCATAGATCATTTGTACATTTTGATAGTAGTTTTGTAATTTCACCTTTATTTTATGTTTCTTGATTTATCAGTCTCTGTTTTTGGAAACTTACTTTGGTCAACAATTTGTTTTTCTTCCAACTTTCTTTGTAAATATTGTTTCTGCTCAACAATTTTTGGGTCAACTTTTTTTTTGACAAATGTTTTTGTCATTTTTTTTGTCAACTTTTTTTGTCACCAACATTTTTACATAATTTCCCTTTTTTGTCACAAACTTTTACTTCTTCAGTTGACAACTTTTTTTTGTAATCAACGTTTTTCTCCCTTTGTCACCAAATGTTCTTTTGTTTGTCTGCAGCTCAAGTTTTTATCAACTTGACCAATAACCAGGGGTAAAATAGCACTGTAAAAGATTTGTACTGATCAGAGGGAACGCACTGGCCCACTGTTTGAATACATCCTTATTTCTCTGGCAAATCAAATGCAAACTAAATGCTTAAAATATGAAAAAACAAATGAAATATGGTGGGAAGAATCTCCTGAACACAAAGCATTTTAACAACTGAATGCTCCTGATTGCAGAGATGATTCAGTGGTTTTATAATGAATCATAAAACATGCTAATTGCTGGTTGTTGCAGATCAGACGTGTCTTTTCAGTTTCTACAACTCCTGAGTTCTCACTTAGTACTAAAATGGGGGAGGGGGATGCTTTCAGGGTTAGTTTAATTGCTTGCTATTTTAATCCACTTTACTCCAATTATAAAAAACACATAAATGTCGAAACAAGAACTTTAATTAGCTCGTTCTACCTTGTGAGTCATTAAAAGTCAATGTAACCCACTTATGTAAAACTTCTCAAGTTAGGGACCTGATTTATTTGCTTTTCCTTTTCCTTTTCCACAGACTGTATGTTGCTATCTGTCAAAGGGTTAAACTCCATAGATCTGTGGAAGCAAAGAAACATAATTAAAGGTTTTAATCATAAAGCCCTTTATAGCCACATCTGATCAGATAAACTGACATTTTCTGCATTAACCCTCTGAGACCCACGGGGCCGTATACGATACCAAATATCACGTTGAGTGGATGCAGTCACAGCCAATCGGAGTCTGATTCAGAGGTTTGCCTGTCAGTTCCGTTGTTATGTGTACTGAAACGAGAGCCGGTATAATTCCACGCGCGAAAACAAAATAAAAGTTGGAATACGTTATTTTAGTGTCTTAAAAGTAGACTGAGGTACGGCAAGGAAGTTTACTACAGCTGAGGCTTTGGAGCTGATTTTTCAAGGTGACAATGTCGATGAAAATTCAGACGAATCCGCTCAGCATGCCATGTGTGATTGTGGACAGGAACTAACATGATATATATCATGTGT
>CM062265.1:957925-966595 GCA_031216635.1 Dissostichus eleginoides | reverse complement strand
TGCAGTCCCCTGAGCACTTTGAAACTCTGCTGAAACCCCTCTGTGGCGTTCAGCCCTAGATAGGCTACTTATCGTGCTTTACGTTATTTATGCTGTAACTTTATTGCTGCTTTTGTTGTATTTCTTTTCCTTTATCTATTTGCACCTGTGTATAATTATGTCTTCATTCTTTCATTGATTGTTGATTGTCTTATTTTAAATCTGGAAAGCACTGAGGTTGCTTAACATGTGCTATATAAATAAACTTGACTAGTTAACCCTTTATACCCCAGTAGTAGTTAACTAGTGGAGGAGGCTGTAGTCTGGTTCCAGGAGTTAATGTTATACATGCTGTTTACCTGAGACTAGCTGCTGTTAAAGAGTTAATACTTTTTGAACCACCTCTGATCTTGAGAGTGTTTACGTCAGGTTAGCACTGTTAGCTTAGCATTAGCTAACTGACATCTTGAAGGAGTCTCGTGTGTATGTTTGTGTGTGTGAGCGTGCGTGCCTACCCCCTCCATGACAGGCTCACAGCCGCCCTCGCGCGCAACATGTCTCTCTGACAGGTGAGCAGAAAGGTGAAGAAGTAGGTCCTGGAACACACCTGGGAACTAAAGCTGTCCGCGGATCGATACCTGATCGGATCTCAGGTTAAAGTCTGAGCTGCTTGTGACTCCTGACCGGACAACAGTTACCGTCCCCGGGGAGGGGAGGAGCCGTTTTTAAAAGTCAGATTCCCGATTATAGTCAACTCTTGTTCACATTAATAATTATTGAATTAATAATATCTTTAAATATGACCGAATAGAAGGTAACAGGCTTCGTTCTTTTGGTTGAAATATTCATTTAATGTCGCGGAAATTGTCCTCGATTCCCCTTTCTTCTGAAATGGAACCTTCCACAGGCGGGTCTGCGACGGGCCAATCAGAGAGCAGTAAAATATCCTTAGCCAATCACAGACAAACAAATGGAAGGTCTATTTTTGAGCAGCTTCTGATAAGCACAGACCACATTCATTCAGACAGCATGGTGACTTTATAACAGTGGTAATTCATGAATAATTAATATAAATTAACGAGGATTTGAAAAAAATAACTCTCTTTATTATTATTAGTAATAATAATAATAAATATTATATAAATAAATATAAAAATAATAATTATTAAATCCTCGTTTTTTAAATGTATTTATGAATTGAGCATAAATGGATCTCCTGACGGCATCTGAATAATAAAGATTAACACAATATATATTTCCTTTGTTTTTATTTTCGTTGAGAAGAGACACCTCAGGCAAAACATGTTTTCATTGCACTGCTCACCAAAAGTACAACATCATTAGAATATTTAAACATAACATGTGAGAAAACGTGTGCATCAATCATTATAAAACATATCATATATATTATTCTGAAATGGACCAATCTGCACAATGACTACTTTTACTGTCGCTACTTTCACTATATTTTGACAAGATCCGAGTACTTCTACTTTTACTCAAGTACAAGATCTGAGTACTTCTACTTTTACTCAAGTACAAGATCTGAGTACTTCTACTTTTACTCAAGAACAAGATCTGAGTACTTCTACTTTTACTCAAGAACAAGATCTGAGTACTTCTACTTTAACTCAAGTACAAGATCTGAGTACTTCTACTTTAACTCAAGTACAACTTCTGAGTACTTCTCCCCCCTCTGGTACTTTGTTAGACTTTTAGCCTCTGGGATAAATAAAGATTTCTGATTTTACGTTTCGCGTTTTGCAGCGCCGCTCCTAACTGTGTACCTCGTGGCGCTCCGTAGCTTAGAGGCGTTGACTGTTGTGGTAAAAAATAAAAACAGCTCTTCTTTCATCGCGACAGAAAAAAACACCTCCTATCTTTATTCGTATTTATTATACAGAACAACCGCCGCCGGAGAAACCAGAGAAGGTAGGTGTTCAGTTAGCAGGCTAGCTGCTGTTAGCAACACAACAGTCTGTTTCTGTCGGGGAGCCGTTAGCATGCTAGTTGCTGTTAGCAACACAACAGTCTGTTTCTGTCGGGGAGCCGTTAGCATGCTAGCTGCCGTTAGCAACACAACAGTCTGTTTCTGTCGGGGAGCCGTTAGCATGCTAGCTGCCGTTAGCAACACAACAGTCTGTTTCTGTCGGGTAGCCGTTAGCATGCTAGCTCCATGTAGCCCCGCAGCTCTGAGATGCTTCACAGTCACTGATATGACCTCCTTTCAGATGTTTAAACACGTCTTCTTCTGTTACCTGTACATGTTGTTGATGAATCACAAAACACTACGTTTGTATTTATTTACTGTTTAGTTGCTGGGAGAATGTGTGTGTTCATCATGGCCTCTCTGTGGGCAGTGTTTATGTTTAGACTGGATCAACTGACATGTCTTCATTCAGGATAAACAATCTCCTTTAAAGGGGTCCTAACATATAGCACAAACAGCAAGGCAGTAACAAGTCAACAACAACAAACACAGCAAAGCACAATCACGTCACAACGCAATATTTAGAGCTATTAATAACCAGTGTATGTCCACAGAGATGCTATGAAGAAATACATTTACATAGAAATACAAGCAGTGTCTTGTACGTTTTCATTAGAGAATAGCAGGAATGAATGTCCAATATACTGTTCCTTGTTTATACCATCATACTTATCCACTTATTTGTTATTTTAACTTATTGTGTTCTTTTATTAACCCCATGAGACCACGTGTATCACATCTGATATATAAAAATACACAACAATGGAAATTGAGGGGGAATCCCATAAGTTGAAGACATTTTCTGTCACTCTGCCACCTATAACAATTCAAATGATCCATGCCCAAAATGCTATTGCTAGAGGTTTCCAAATTGTTGCGTGAGACATTATATTCAGCAAAAGTCTCCACGTTTGCAGTCAACCAAAGTAGTTTGTAAGCATCATCTTTAGCTAGTTGTAACCAAGCCCCCAGGAAGTGCTCCGGACTCTGTGCCCAATATTCGTTGTGTCCAAACGGCGGTATTGCAACTTCCGTATCAGTCCGTGACGTCACCCGGCCCAAAACAACTTTTTCCCATTGACTAACATTGGGAAAGAGACGTCTGTAAATCGGTGGATATTTTTTTTAAACTAAATAAACTACCCAGTATGAACTATGGTATAGCCCTTATTAGAATCATTTGGTCCTTAAAGTTGTAAAATGCACTAAAAGCCGAATCTAGATTTATTTTCTCTCTCCATTCATTCTAGTGAGCCGAGAGTGGGAGCTCCGGGGGCTCCGGGGGCAACTCTATGAGCGCACATACGGGTTCTTCTGCTCTGACAGCCAGGCATGATGGGTAATCTGTGACGTTTCGCTCTCTCAAAAGTTGGGCCATTTTGTTCTCGTGCGCCAATGAGCAGCTCTCGTAGGAAAGAACGAGACCCCGCCTCCCACGCTGTATCCAGTTCTTATTATACATCCATGGTTGTAACGGACAGAAAAAACACACGACCACATCACTGAGTTTGGCCTGGAGAACTGACCGTTTATTTCTGCGCATGCTCATTAGCATCACCACGTTTGTTTCAGACTCGCTCTGATGATGTCATATACACATGAACGGAAACATGACTTTGTTCTTATCCAAATATGCTTAACACTCCCACTCAAAGACATGTTGATAACTCTCTACAGTGGTACACAGAATCCAATAAACAAAAAAACTGTGTTCAATTTTTACACCTGCAATTCACATTACTCTCCAAACAAATACCCTTTGAACTTTTCAAATGTAGCCTTTGTCAACGGCTTGGTTAGGACATCAGCTACCATATCTGCAGGAGGACAATATGTAACAGATATCTTCCCCTCAGCATGTGCATATCGTTCAAAATGATATTTGATGTCTACATGCTTGCTTCTCTGTCTGGATACAGGGTTTTTGGATAGAGCTATTGCTCCCTGGTTGTCCTCATATAGCTTTACTGGTACATGTGGGCTATTACGGTCTACCCCTTTTTAAAACTGTACAAGGTACATGCTCTCTTGAGTAGTAGCCGCTAATGCCATGTACTCGGCTTCACAGGTCGATAGCGCCACTGTTGGCTATAACTGGACCATTTTCAGTTAAGCCGAAACAATATCCAGTTGTGCTTCTCCTATCATTCGGATCGGCTGCCCAATCAGCATCACTGTATCCCTCAAGCTTTAGGCTTTCCTCACTTTTTAATGTTGTAATGTAGCTCTTGGTCTATAGTGCCCGTTAGATACCTGAACAGTTGTTTTGCTGCAGCCCAATGCTGCTGTTTTGGTTCTGCTAAGTGTTGTGATAGTTTACTCACAATCCAGCTCAGATCAGGTCTAGTACATGTCATAATGTATATCAAGCTACCTACTATCTCTCTGTATCCTGTTGAATCGATAGCTTCACCCTCATTGTCCAAATGTAACTTTTGCTCGCATGGAGTTGACCTTGGTTTGCACTCTGACTACTGTTAGCCCTCAGAGCTCACAGCTCCTCATATCTGTTCAGAAACTAGACAAAAGTTAAACAAGTACAAACCACAGCCTGTCTGTGTCATGGCGAATACAGTCGCTGCTTTATTTATGTCTGTATAGGCCGTTGTTGTGAGTGTGGACGGTCGGAGCATATAGTGCGTTAGCTTAGCCGATCTCCATTCAGACAACACGCATTTTAAAAGGTGTTTCTCCTGCCGTCTGTCTGCAGACTTGTCAAAGCATTAATTCATGGTTTTTACTAACCGGTATCAGTATGTTGTTACTTCGGCATCATTTTGAAACGTGTATTACAATTAAATCACGGTCAAATATGTTCATTTTGTTGTAGTTGTAGCCCCCTTGCCAGCGATTCTCTCACTAGTTTAGCATATCAGCCCGGTTGTTGGCCCGGAAAGAACCTGGATTTTGTCGAGCCAGAAAAACTGTGAAAAAGTACCCGCTAGCCGGAACTAGCCCTAGTGGAAACGCAACCAAAAACTGGCCGGGTTTGGCACGGCACGCTTAAACCGTGCTACGCGCTGCAGTGGAAATGCGCCATAATAGCATGCATTGTGACATCTCAAATAAGGTCCTCCAACCTCTCTCGGCAGTACCGTTCTGGTGAGGTGAGTAGGGGGCACTTGTCTCGTGCCTTATCCCTTTCGTCCTAAGTAAAGTTTGAAACTCATGCCCGGTGAATTCAGTACCGTTGTCAGATCTTATGCACTTAATGTTTCCATGGAGCAGTATCCGCTATGAATTTTTCAGTAGCTTTTGCTGTATCACTCTTTGCTTTGATGAAGTAGGGAAAAATCATCCCACTATAATCATCAGTAAATGCTATTGCATATCTGTACCCGTCTTTCTCTGCTGGTTCTATTGGACCGCATAGGTCTGTATGTACTAGCTCCAGTACTGTCTTAGCTTTTGCGTCTGCCTGCCTGTTTCTGCTTTGAGTACATTTTCCCTGCGTACATATTTCACAGTTATGGTTAGACATGTCATGTTTCCCTTTGATCGACATACCTTCAACCACTTTCTCTAGTTTAGACACATCCTCAAAATTACAATGACCAAGTATTCTATGTCATGTCTGGATGTCATGACAACCATTACATACATCATCAGTATTTTCATCCTCTACTGTGCTAAGGTAATATAGCTTACCATACACATCCATTTTAAACTTGGTACCGTTCTGATGAATCAGCCAGTCAAGACCGTCCTTGAAGCGGACCTCAGCTCCGCTGGCTGTCGCAGCTTTCACGGAGAAAATGTCCTGTGGAAAAGATGGGATGTAAAGCGCTCGTTTGAGCCTCGTTTGCACTTGCCGTCCCTCGCTGTCGAGCAGAACAACTTCGGCTTCTCCCCTCATCTTCGCCATCCCAGTCATTTCCGTTCCATCTGCCAGCTCTATCACATGGTCCTCGGGTCTAAATCTCTTATCATTACATTACATTACATGTTACTTGTTAGACGCTTTTATCCCAAGCGACTTACATCCTCAATACTGTGGACAATCCCCACAGGAGCAATTTGGGGTGAAGTGTCTCAGGGACACAACGACATGCTGACTGCAGTGGGGTTTGAACCTGTGACCCCCTGATCCCAACACCAAGGCTCTATCCACTGCGCCACAGCCTCCTATCGATTGTCTTAAACTTTGCCATGTCATTAATCATGTGTGTCGTGGCACCACCGTCGACCATAAGACCGCTCTTATTTCCTACTTGATTCTGACAGTCACTTATCTTTAAAAAGAATGATGCACCGGCATCATCCTCCGTGTCGCCATCTGCCATCTTCACCTGGTCACAGCCCAGCCCTCGGCCACGCCCCCTTCCTCGGTGTGGCGTGTCCCACCGTCGCTCCTCTCGCCTCGCTTGGATCTCGTTAGGGCATGTCCTAGCCATATGCCCCATCTTTCCACATGTGTAACATTCTGTGTCGGCTAAGTCCATCTTCTTCCCTCTTCCACGTCCTTGTGTCCTCGCCCCGCTAGTCCTCATGACGCCGTCCTCGTCCGCATTCATGTCACTCGTCCTATACTTGTCAGTGCTCTCATAGCTCCGCAGTTTAGCTTTGAACTCACCGAACGTTAGACGGTCGTTGGTTCGAGTGACGTGCACGACATACGGGTTGAATGAGTCCGGTAACCCCTTCACTACCATGGCAATCTGCAACCCGTCACTGATATTTTCTTCGGCCCTTCTCAAAGACGTGAATATAGTCTCCGCTCGAATAATGTAATCAGTAACAGTCTCGTTGCTTGCTTTGTGGAGAGAAGAGAGTTCACAGTACAGGCTCACGACTCGCGGTTTGTCCTTTCCTGCGTAGTGCTCTCGGAGTTTTGCCAACGCCTTTCTTCCATCTCGTTTCGCGTCTCTCATTATTAGTGATAAACTTTTATTATCTAGACACTGCACTAATTCAGCATATGCTTCTGCATTCTTTGTTGCGTCTTCTTCACGTGCTTCTTCGTCGTTGTAGTCTATCGCTGGCTCGTCCAGGATAACTTCACTGAGGCCGCGCAGTTCCATGTGCGCTAAAAAAACACAAGACCACATCACATTGAGTTTGGCCTGGAGAACTGACCGTTTAGTTCTGTGCATGCTCATTAGCATCACCACGTTTCTTTCACACTCTGATGATGTCATACACATGAACGGAAACCCGACATATCAAATATAATACAACAACGTGTTTTTCAAAAGGTGCAATTAACACTTCAATTTCTGGCTATTATTTGACGTGTCCGGCTTCACAGGGTTAATATGTCAGTAATACATACATCACTATTATATATGTAGTAATAATGTACATTTCCCCGTTGCGGGACAAATAAAAGGATTCTGATTCTGATACGTTAGAACCTTTAATTCAAGTTTATCCAGTTTAATGTTTCATATAAAGATAAGACTCTACTAGCTCTACAGCCGAGGTTTGATTTGTCTCATGTGACTGACTCACTCTTCTGTTATCATAATGTGTATTAAATAATATATAGAGATCTGGATGAATGATGTGAAATATAACCAAGTGTTAAATCAGACTTTAGTTCCACCTGGAGTAAATCCACAAGCTACCCTGCAGTATACAAAGTCATTCAAACTAGCTGCACCTTTACCAGCTTTGAGAACACTTTATGATCAATCATTATAAAATATCATATATATTATTCTGAAATGGACCAATCTGCACAATGACTACTTTCACTGTCGCTACTTTAACTATATTTTGATGAGAATACTTTCCTACTTTCACTTGAGGAACATTTTGAATGCAGGACTTTTACTGAAACAGAGTATTCCTACACTCAGGTGTCTCCAGGCGTCTCCAGGTGTCTCCAGGTGTCTCCAGGCGTCTCCAGGTGTCTCCAGGCGTCTCCAGGTGTCTCCAGGTGTCCGTGTCCAGGCGTCTCCAGGTGTCTCCAGGCGTCTCCAGGTGTCTCCAGGTGGGACATTATGAGCTCTAAAGGCGGCGGCACGGCTTTGACGCGCCGTAACTACAGACTGGCTTCAGACACAGACAAACCCAGATCTACAGGTGAGTGATACTCAATCAAATGCACAAAACTGTCACATCAAAGTTTCACCTGTCTTTATAAAAGTGCTGCAATGAGATCTAGAGAAGACGCACAACACACTTTGTACCATTCAGAGTTCATTACATCAAGCTGCTTCACATTCAGAGGCTTTATCTACCTGTTGTGAACCTAATAATATAATCAGTCATTATGAAACAGTCTCCAGATTATTACCGAGAAATTATGCAACTATTTCTTTGTTTTAACTTGAAGGTTTTAGTTAATTTACATCCCGAGTATGTGCTCATGAAGCTCTTTAGACTCCGGTAGTTGTTTCTGATTGAGTCTCTCTCTCTCTTTCTGTCAGGCATCGTGAACGAGAAGCTTCTGAGTGACTACCTGCACCATGTGTTCCCCCCCTCCACCAATCAGGGCCCTGCTCTGGCCTCCCTCAGGTAACTCCGCCCCCCTCCTCTCAGCACACCTGTGATTAAACATGCTATGACAGGAAGCGCGACTGATAGCAAACAAAAAACTAAGGCTGCAGTCGAATAATCCAAAAATCAGCTCCTATCGTCTATTCCTTGACCTCTGTGAAAGGTCACGGGGTTAAGGGATAGTGGATAGGAGAATTCAAAAGGACTTAGGAGAAGAGACTGCTTTAGAGAATCGACTGCACTTTCACTATCCCGGT
>CM062265.1:882925-952925 GCA_031216635.1 Dissostichus eleginoides | reverse complement strand
TCTGTCTCTCTGTTTTCATGTCTCTCTGTTTTCTTGTCTCTCTGTTTTCATGTCTCTCTGTTTTCTTGTCTCTCTGTTTTCTTGTCTCTCTGTTTTCTTGTCTCTCTGTCTCTCTGTTTTCATGTCTCTCTGTCTCTCTGTCTCTCTGTTTTCATGTCTCTCTGTTTTCTTGTCTCTCTGTTTTCTTGTCTCTCTGTTTTCTTGTCTCTCTGTTTTCTTGTCTCTCTGTCTCTCTGTTTTCATGTCTCTCTGTCTCTCTGTCTCTCTGTCTCTCTGTTTTCATGTCTCTCTGTTTTCATGTCTCTCTGTTTTCTTGTCTCTCTGTTTTCTTGTCTCTCTGTCTCTCTGTTTTCATGTCTCTCTGTCTCTCTGTCTCTCTGTTTTCATGTCTCTCTGTTTTCATGTCTCTCTGTTTTCTTGTCTCTGTCTCTCTGTTTTCTTGTCTCTCTGTTTTCTTGTCTCTCTGTTTTCTTGTCTCTCTGTCTCTCTGTTTTCATGTCTCTCTGTTTTCTTGTCTCTCTGTTTTCTTGTCTCTCTGTTTTCTTGTCTCTCTGTCTCTCTGTTTTCATGTCTCTCTGTTTTCATGTCTCTCTGTTTTCTTGTCTCTCTGTTTTCTTGTCTCTCTGTCTCTCTGTTTTCATGTCTCTCTGTTTTCATGTCTCTCTGTTTTCTTGTCTCTCTGTTTCCTTGTCTCTCTGTTTTCTTGTCTCTCTGTCTCTCTGTTTTCTTGTCTCTCTGTTTTCTTGTCTCTCTGTCTCTCTGTTTTCTTGTCTCTCTGTCTCTCTGTCTCTCTGTCTCTCTGTTTTCTTGTCTCTCTGTCTCTCTGTTTTCTTGTCTCTCTGTCTCTCTGTCGCTCTGTTTTCTTGTCTCTCTGTTTTCTTGTCTCTCTGTCTCTCTGTCTCTCTGTCTCTCTGTTTTCTTGTCTCTCTGTTTTCTTGTCTCTCTGTCTCTCTGTTTTCATGTCTCTCTGTTTTCATGTCTCTCTGTCTCTCTGACTTCATGTCTCTCTGTTTTCATGTCTCTCTGTCTCTCTGTTTTCATGTCTCTCTGTTTTCATGTCTCTCTGTTTTCTTGTCTCTCTGTTTTAATGTCTCTCTGTTTTCATGTCTCTCTGTCTCTCTGTCTCTCTGTTTTCATGTCTCTCTGTTTTCTTGTCTCTCTGTTTTCTTGTCTCTCTGTCTCTCTGTTTTCTTGTCTCTCTGTCTCTCTGTTTTCTTGTCTCTCTGTCTCTCTGTTTTCTTGTCTCTCTGTCTCTCTGTTTTCATGTCTCTCTGTTTTCATGTCTCTCTGTTTTCATGTCTCTCTGTCTCTCTGTTTTCATGTCTCTCTGTCTCTCTGTCTCTCTGTTTTTATGTCTCTCTGTTTTCATGTCTCTCTGTTTTCATGTCTCTCTGTCTCTCTGTTTTCATGTCTTTCTGTTTTCTTGTCTCTCTGTCTCTCTGTTTTCTTGTCTCTCTGTTTTCTTGTCTCTCTGTCTCTCTGTTTTCTTGTCTCTCTGTCTCTCTGTTTTCATGTCTCTCTGTCTCTCTGTTTTCTTGTCTCTCTGTTTTCTTGTCTCTCTGTCTCTCTGTTTTCTTGTCTCTCTGTTTTCTTGTCTCTCTGTCTCTCTGTTTTCTTGTCTCTCTGTTTTCATGTCTCTCTGTTTTCATGTCTCTCTGTTTTCTTGTCTCTCTGTCTCTCTGTTTTCTTGTCTCTCTGTTTTCTTGTCTCTCTGTCTCTCTGTTTTCTTGTCTCTCTGTCTCTCTGTTTTCTTGTCTCTCTGTCTCTGTTTTCATGTCTCTCTGTTTTCATGTCTCTCTGTCTCTCTGTTTTCATGTCTCTCTGTTTTCATGTCTCTCTGTTTTCATGTCTTTCTGTCTCTCTGTTTTCATGTCTCTCTGTGTTCATGTCTCTCTGTTTTCATGTCTCTCTGTCTCTCTGTTTTCATGTCTCTCTGTCTCTCTGTTTTCATGTCTCTCTCTGTCTCTCTGTCTCTCTGTTTTCATGTCTCTCTGTTTTCATGTCTCTCTGTTTTCATGTCTCTCTCTGTCTCTCTGTCTCTCTGTTTTCATGTCTCTCTGTTTTCATGTCTCTCTGTCTCTCTGTCTTCTTGTCTTCAGTCGTGGGCGGCGGGGGACATCGTCAGCTGTCTGATCGACCTCGACGAGGGAACCATCACCTTCTGCCTGTGAGACAACAAACTAAAAACTAAACAGAAAATATACAAACATCTCAAGACCTAAAACATTTGAGAGTTCAATTTGATCAAGAGATCCTTCTGGAAGGAGGGGTGGAATACACATTATAAGATGTTTAACTGTGGTGGTGTGTGTGTGTGTGTGTCTCTGTGTGTGTCTCTCTCTCTCTGTACGTGTGTGTGCGTGTCTCTGTGTGTGTGTGTGTGTGTGTGTGTGTGTGTGTGTGTGTGTAGGAACGGCCAGTCTCTGGGAACAGCGTTCACCAACATTAAGACGGGTCCCGGCGTGGCGTACTTCCCGGCCATCAGCCTCTCCTTCAAAGAGTCCGTGGCGTTTAACTTTGGCAGCAGACCTCTCAGATATCCTTCCACACACACACACACACACACACACACACACACCACACACACACACACACACACACACACACACACACACACACACACACACACACAGACACACACACACACACACACACACACCACACACACACACACACACACATGCACACGCACACGCACGCGCACGCGCACACAGAAACTGAAATCGTTGTCCTCTCTCTGTGTACCCTGCACTTTTATTGTGAAGGTAGACCCTGTGAAGTGTGTTTCCTGTTGGCTGTGTTTCTCTTTAACGGTGGTCACGTATCCAGTGGAGGGCTACCTGCCGCTGCAGAACCCCCCCACTGCAGACCTGATGAAGGCTAACAAGCTGCTGGGATTCATCAAGACCGTTCTCTCCACCTCCATCGATACCCAGGTAGGAACCTCACCTGAGCTTGATCTTCAATCTCAGGATCCATGTATTTCTGATCCTCTCCAGAATGGAAGTAGTCATCACATACAGAGCATCAGCTAGTTCCTGAACAGAACCCTTTCTAACAGAGTAACACAACGTCTCTTTAAATACAACACGGCTTCAGATGTTGATTTAGATCAAACTGTCAACCTGGTGAATGGAGGTTCAAACCGTTCAAACTTCCTGTTGCTGTCTCTTAATGCTCTCTCTGATTGGTGTGTGTGTGTGTGTGTGTGTGTGTGTGTGTGTGTGTGTGTGTGTGTGTGTGTGTGTGTGTGTGGTGTGTGTGTGGTGTGTGTGGTGTGTGTGTGTGTGGTGTGTGTGTGTGTGTGTGTGGTGTGTGTGTGTGTGTGTGTGTGTGTGTGTGTGTGTGTGTGTGTGTGTGTGTGTGTGTGTGTGTGTGTGTGTGTGTGTGTGTGTGTGTGTGTGTAGGAGGAGCGTCTGCTGGAGAGGGAATTCACAGGTTGGAGGCTTCACGGAGAACCCACCGTCCTCATCACTCTCGCTCACATCTTCAACCACTTCGCTCCACTCATGGTGAGAGAAAGAGTGTGTGAAGAGTGTGTGAAGAGGCACAAAGTTCACATGCTTCCAGAGTAAAATCAAACTCATGAATTAATGAAAGAAACAACTCAAATATTCTCTGACATTAGTTAATTAAAAGTGGTAAATTTACCAAAATAATTATACTGTTATAATAATAATAATAATGTACACAATATTTAGTATTTATAACTATCACATGGTTCCAGAGTATAAAAAATACTCAAGGTGGAAATAACAGAGTGTTATGGATGTCTGTAAAAACATCACAGAGCTTTGGCTCCATCTGGTGGTTTAAACTAGAACGGCACTAAGTGTGCCCCTGTTGTGTAAAGTGTACCTAATGCTTGTATTTCTTACAGTGTAAGGTGTACCTAATACCTGTATTTCTTACAGTGTAAAGTGTACCTAATGCCTGTATTTCTTACAGTGTAAGGTGTACCTAATACCTATATTTTTTACAGTGTTAAGTGTATCTTATTCCTGTATTTCTTACAGTGTAAGGTGTACATAATACCTGTATTGTTTACAGTGTTAAGTGTATCTAATTCCTGTATTTCTTACAGTGTAAGGTGTACATAATACCTGTATTTTTTACAGTGTAAAGTGTACCTAATACCTGTATTTCTTACAGTGTAAGGTGTACCTAATACCTATATTTCTTACAGTGTAAAGTGTACCTAATACCTGTATGTGTTACAGTTTAAGGTGTATTTCTTACAGTGTAAGGTTTACCTAATACCTGTATTTCTTACAGTGTAAAGTGTACCTAAGACCTGTATTTTTACAGTGTTAAGTGTACCTAATGCCTGTATTTCTTACAGTGTAAAGTGTACCTAATACCTGTATTTCTTACAGTGTAAAGTGTACCTAATGCCTGTATTTCTTACAGTGTAAAGTGTACCTAATGCCTGTATTTCTTACAGTGTAACTGTAAAGTGTACCTAATACCTGTATTTCTTACAGTGTAAAGTGTACCTAATGCCTGTATTTCTTACAATGTAAAGTGTACCTAATGCCTGTATTTCTTACAGTGTAAGGTGTACCTAATGCCTGTATTTCTTACAGTGTAAGGTGTACCTAATGCCTGTATTTCTTACAGTGCAAAGTGTACCTAATGCCTGTATTTCTTACAATGTAAAGTGTACCTAATGCCTGTATGTGTTACAGTTTAAGGTGTATTTCTTACAGTGTAAGGTTTACCTAATACCTGTATTTCTTACAGTGTAAAGTGTACCTAAGACCTGTATTTTTACAGTGTTAAGTGTACCTAATGCCTGTATTTCTTACAGTGTAAAGTGTACCTAATACCTGTATTTCTTACAGTGTAAAGTGTACCTAATGCCTGTATTTCTTACAGTGTAAAGTGTACCTAATGCCTGTATTTCTTACAGTGTAACTGTAAAGTGTACCTAATACCTGTATTTCTTACAGTGTAAAGTGTACCTAATGCCTGTATTTCTTACAATGTAAAGTGTACCTAATGCCTGTATTTCTTACAGTGTAAAGTGTACCTAATGCCTGTATTTCTTACAGTGTAAAGTGTACCTAATGCCTGTATTTCTTACAGTGTAAAGTGTACCTAATACCTGTATTTCTTACAGTGTAAGGTGTACCTGGTGGAGGACGTGCTGATGAACTTCCTGCTGGGCATCCTGGAGGGGGGGGGCTCTGTGGACGAGCACCCTCTCATCCAGCAGCTCCTGGATCTGTTCTGGCTGCTGATGGAGGTACAGATATAAAGTTAAAGAGCTTTATTTTCCATCAGATTCCTCAGTTCTATTTCTACGTTGTTCATATTGTTTCCCCCCTGCAGGACTATGAGGTCAGCGAGTGTCTGAAGCAGCTGATGATGTCTCTGCTCAGAGCTTATCGTTTCTCCCCCATCATCCCAGACCTGGGCTTCCAGGTAACACACACACACACACACACACACACTCACTCACTCACTCACTCACTCACTCACTCACTCACTCACTCACTCACTCACTCACACAAATACCTCACGTGTGTACAAAAACACACAGTACACAGTTTGATGAGTATATTTAACTGTGTGTGTGTGTGTGTGTGTGTGTGTGTGTGTGTGTGTGTGTGTTTCAGATCCACTACCTGCGCCTCACCACAGCCGTCCTGAACCACGAGAAGTCCAGGAAGTACCTGCTCAACAACGTGCTATATCCTCCAAATACTGTCATATTGTACTAGGATCTGAGGGTTATATTGTAGTACTTCAGAGTAGTATGCTAGTAGTATTATAGTATTACTTCACAGTAGTATTGTTGTAGTACTTCAAAGCAGTATTGTAGTAGTACTTCAGAGTAGAATTGTAATACTTCAGCGTACTACTGTAGTAGCGCTTTAGAGTATTATTGTTGTAGTATTTCAGAGTAATATTGTAGTAGTATTATATGTACTATAGTATGACTTCAGAGTAGTATTGTAGTAGTATTATATGTAGTGTAGTAGTATTTTAGAGTATTGTAGTAGTATTATTGTAGTATTGAGAGTATTCAGAGTATTACTGCAGTAGTATTGAGAGTATTATTGTAGTAGTACTGTAGTAGTATTCAGAGTATTATTATAGTAGTGTTATTGAGAGTATTATTGTAGTATTACAGTAGTAGTATTATATTAGTATTCAGAGTATTATTTTAGTAGTATTTCAGTTATTGTCCCTAACTGACTCACGTTTGACGTCCTCCGCTCCGTGGTCTTCTTCTACATTAAAACTCCTCTCAGAGTGAAGGAGGCGGGGCTAGAGGAGCTGATCCCTACAACATGGTGGCCTACACACTTTGATAAGGAGGTAACACACACACACACACACACTCACTCACTCACTCACTCACTCACTCACTCACTCACTCACTCACTCACTCACTCACTCACTCACTCACTCACTCACTCACTCACTCACTCACTCACTCACTCCACACACACACCACACACACACACACCACACACACACCACACACACACACACACACACACACCACACACACACACCTTTATTTATTGATTATTGTGTTGTTGATCATTGTCTCTCAGGGTGAGACGAGCTGAGCTACAACTGAATCTTTATGAATGAATATTGATGATATTAATGATGTTATTAATGATTATCTCTCAGGGTAAGGATGAGCGCGAGCCGAGCGATGAAAGTGCCGACGAGCGTTTGAGACGACGAGCGTACGAGAGAGGCTGCCAGAGGCTGAAGAAGAGGATCGAAGGTCTGTTATTATTTTTGTTATTATTACTATTATTATTATTATTATTATTATTGTTATTATTATTATAACTATTATTAAAAGTGGACCTATTATGCTATATTGGAAGAATATATTGTAGGGCCATACCAAAACACGTCTGTGAATATCTTTATATTTCATGTGAACTTCATTTAAAAAATAAATACAAATGTGTCACTTGGAGTCAAAATGGAACTTCAATTGAATTTTTTTATTTGAATTTTTGACACAAAAAGAAAATAATTGTTGTAAAAAAATAATTAAAATCCATTTATTTTGTATTTCCTGGTGGTCTCAGTGGTGGAGGAGCTGCAGGTTCAGATCCTGAAGCTGCTGCTCAACAACAAAGACAAAACCACGGTACCTTCGCTAAAGATATATATTTATTACATATATATAATTCATGTTAATTATTACATGTAATCTCGTTCTTTAAAAACACAGCTTACACATGTGTGTGTGTTTCAGGGAGAAGCCTCGCGTTACATCTTCCTCAACAAGTTCAGGAAGTTCCTGCAGGAGAACGCCAGCAACAGAGGGGTGAGTCCTGCTGTCTGACGCCTTATTACACACACACACACACACACACACACACACACACACACACACACACACACACACACACACACACACACACACACACACACACACACACACTCTCTGACAGTATGTGTGTGTTGCAGCACCCCACGGCTCTGTGTCCTCCGGAGTACATGGTGTGTTTTCTGCACCGCCTCATCACGGCCGTCAGGATGAGTTGGGACGAGGGTCGGCGCCAGAGCGAGGGTACACACACTTTATTATTATTATTATTATTGTTATTATTAATATAAAAATGGTACAATTGGAAGAATGTACACACAGACACACATGTATTCATAATTATTCATATTTAACCCTCACAAGTCACAAACTGCAGACGGCTCTTTGAGTCGAAACAAGACATTATTTTTAAACATTTGAAATGAAAAAGATTTCCTCAGTTTCTCAGAGACTGTGTTCCTGCAGTTTCTCTAATGATGATGTAATGAATGCATCCCCCCCCCCCTCAGAGGCCTACGTCCCCCCCCAGCTCTTCTACAACGGGAAGGTGGATTACTTCGACCTTCAGAGGCTGGGAGGGCTGCTGTCACACCTCAAGAAGACCCTCAAAGGTGTGTGTGTGTGTGTGTGTGTGTGTGTGTGTGTGTGTGTGTGTGTGTGTGTGTGTGTGTGTGTGTGTGTGTGTGTGTGTGTGTGTGTGTGTGTGTGTGTGTGTGTGTGTGTGTGTGTGTGTGTGTGTGTGTGTGTGTGTGTGTGTGTGTGTGTGTATTAATATTGTATTGTGTTGCAGATGATCTTGCGAGTAAAGCGAACATCATCATCGACCCGGCAGAGATCCAGGCCTCGTCCATGGACGACCTGGACGAGGACGAGGAGAGCGGAGCGGCACAGGTCTCTATATATTATTATTGTTATTGTTGTGTTGTTGTGATTATTATTACTGGTTTATTATTTATTGATACATTATTGTAAAATTAACTTTAATGTTGCAAAAGGACGAGGCTTATTTTTCAAAAATAAAAGTCCGAACAGAGAGTTCAAGATTAAGCTTGTTTTGAAAATAGATTTTCATCCTATTTCTGTGAAAGGGCAGTGGCTCAGTCAGTAGGGGCTTGGACTGGGAGCCGTAGGGTCGCCGGTTCAAGTCCCCGAACAGACCTAAATATGGAGTGTGGACTGCTACTTGGAGAGGTCCCAGTCCACCTCCTGCCCTGCCGTGGTGCCCTTGAGCAAGGCACCGGACACCCCCCCACCCTCCCCACTCCTATTGCTCCCCGGGCGCTGTACAGTAGCTGCCCACTGCTCCTGGATGGGTTAAATGCAGAGAACACATTTCACTGTGTGCTGTGTGCTCTGCATGTGAGACCATTAAAGAATCTATTCCATCTGTCTCTATCTATTACACCGTTATCATAATAATTACTTATTTTCCAATATAAAAAAACTAAACACTCAAATAGACAAGGGATTAAATAAATATTTTATATATATTCTTTTTCTAGCTGTTCAAAATAAATGTTAAAATATTAAAAGTTATTCCTGATATTAGTTAATTATTATTATTATACGCTATATATATTAAAATGAGTAAAAAAACAAAACGAATTAAAATTAATACATAAGAGGTTTAATTTTTGTAC
Source organism: Dissostichus eleginoides (assembly GCA_031216635.1). Classification (NCBI taxonomy): domain Eukaryota; kingdom Metazoa; phylum Chordata; class Actinopteri; order Perciformes; family Nototheniidae; genus Dissostichus; species Dissostichus eleginoides. Next base: position 943,973 of record CM062265.1, on the reverse strand, counting down.
TGAGTTATTTATAATGTTAAGTTACAAAAAAGATGATAAAAATGCTCCTAAATATCATGTATTTTGTAATGGATATGTTTTCCCTGATACTAACGAGTGTGTTATCCCTGATGCTAACAAGCGTGTTATCCCTGATGCTAACGACGTGTTATCCCTGATGCTAACGAGCGTGTTATCCCTGATGCTAACGAGGGTGTTATCCCTGATGCTAACGAGGGTGTTATCCCTGATGCTAACGAGGGTGTTATCCCTGATGCTAACGAGGGTGTTATCCCTGATGCTAACGAGGGTGTTATCCCTGATGCTAACGAGCGTGTTATCCCTGATGCTAACGAGCTAACGAGTGTGTTATCCCTGATGCTAACGAGCGTGTTATCCCTGATGCTAACGAGCGTGTTATCCCTGATGCTAACGAGCTAACGAGTGTGTTATCCCTGATGCTAACGAGCGTGTTATCCCTGATGCTAACGAGCGTGTTATCCCTGATGCTAACGAGGGTGTTATCCCTGATGCTAACGAGGGTGTTATCCCTGATGCTAACGAGGGTGTTATCCCTGATGCTAACGAGCGTGCTATCCCTGATGCTAACGAGTGTGTTATCCCTGATACTAACGAGCGTGTTATCCCTGATGCTAACGAGCTAACGAGTGTGTTATCCCTGATGCTAACGAGCGTGTTATCCCTGATGCTAACGAGCGAACGAGCGTGTTACCCTGATGCTAACGAGCGTGTTATCCCTGATGCTAACGAGCTAACGAGCGTGTTATCCCTGATGCTAACGAGCGTGTTATCCCTGATGCTAACGAGCGAACGAGCGTGTTATCCCTGATGCTAACGAGCGTGTTATCCCTGATGCTAACGAGCGTGTTATCCCTGATGCTAACGAGTGTGTTATCCCTGATGCTAACGAGCGTGTTATCCCTGATGCTAACGAGCGTGTTATCCCTGATGCTAACGAGCGTGTTATCCCTGATGCTAACGAGGGTGTTATCCCTGATGCTAACGAGCGTGTTATCCCTGATACTAACGAGCGTGTTATCCCTAATGCTAACGAGCGTGTTATCCCTGATGCTAACGAGCGTGTTATCCCTGATGCTAACGAGCGTGTTATCCCTGATACTAACGAGCGTGTTATCCCTGATGCTAACGAGGTGTTATCCCTGATGCTAACGAGCGTGTTATCCCTGATGCTAACGAGCGTGTTATCCCTGATACTAACGAGCGTGTTATCCCTGATGCTAACGAGCGTGTTATCCCTGATACTAACGAGCGTGTTATCCCTGATGCTAACGAGCGTGTTATCCCTGATACTAACGAGCATGTTATCCCTAACGAGTGTGTTATCCCTGATACTAACGAGCGTGTTATCCCTGATGCTAACGAGTGTGTTATCCCTGATGCTAACGAGCGAACGAGCGTGTTATCGCTGATGCTAACGAGCGTGTTATTCCTGATACTAACGAGCGTGTTATCCCTGATGCTAACGAGCGTGTTATCCCTGATGCTAACGAGCGTGTTATCCCTGATACTAACGAGCGTGTTATCCCTGATGCTAACGAGCGTGTACTAACGAGCGTGTTATCCCTGATACTAACGAGCGTGTTATCCCTGATACTAACGAGTGTGTTATCCCTGATGTGTCCTCCTGTCAGCGGCCGTTTGGCGCGGCGGTGGGGGGGGCGCTGGCCCGGCCCAGCTGGCTCAGCTCTCCAACGCTCGGAAGGGCCAATCGCTTCCTGAGCACCGCGGCCGTCAGCCTGATGACCCCCAGACGACCTCTGAGCCAGCCCGAGAAGGTCAAGGTCAGGACGCTGGCCGTGGAGCAGCGCACAGAGGACGACAGTGAGTCATAAAGATATACTTTATATATACTTTATATACTATATATATAGCTTAGAGGCTAGTTTACATGGAGCAGCGCACACAGGACGACAGTGAGTAAAACACACCTAAATATATACTTTATATATACTGTATATATAAAGTATATACTATAACGTGGAGCAGCGCACCGAGGACGACACATAAATAAATCAAATCAAATGTATTGATATGTCCCAATATCACACAACACGTTGGTCTCAGTGATCTTTACAGATGAACAAACATAGATGACGGTGTTAAGAAACATAAGATTACAAGAAAACCTTAAGATGACGGAAAGTGAAATTCAAATTAAACATCTGAAAATAAAACGCGATAAAATACAACAAAATGACAGTAAAACAACAATATATATATATATATATATATATTGACGCTCGTGAACTGTCAACAGGAGGGCGGGGGAGCCTCGCTGCGGGGAAGCAGTGTGTGGACCTGTCAGAACTTACATGATGCCAAATTTAACAAACACATTTAAATAATTGGTTTAATCGGCATAATAATCAGGACGATCGTCCGTTCTGTGATTCTCCAGAACACACATGTTAAGATATTAGGGTCATGCAGAGTGAGATGAGATCGCTGTCCCTTTAAGAGAGAGAGAGAGGGGTGTGTGTGTGTGTGTGTGGATGGTAGAGCGAGAGTGAGCGTGTGTGTGTGTGTGTGTGTGTGTGTGTGTGTGTGGATGGTAGAGCGAGAGTGAGCGTGTGTGTGTGTGTGTGTGGATGGTAGAGCGAGAGTGAGCGTGTGTGTGGTGTGTGTGTGTGTGTGTGTGTGGTAGAGCGAGAGTGAGCGTGTGTGTGTGTGTGTGTGTGGATGGTAGAGCGAGAGTGAGCGTGTGTGTGTGTGTGTGTGTGTGTGTGTGTGTGTGTGTGTGTGTGTGGATGGTAGAGCGAGAGTGAGCGAGCGTGTGTATGTTTCTGGAAGTGAAACGAGGCTGCAGAAAAACAGAGGTCTGTGATGTATTTTGTGAAACAGAAGAACAACTAAATAAATGCAACGGCCTCCCAAGAAGAGCTCGCCTCTCTCCAGTCATTTAAGCGAAAGTGGGTTATTGAACCTGAAGCTTGTTGCTTCTGCCCTGGGAGACGACAGAGAGTCATCCCCTCCTCGACTACGGTCTGGGAGCCGACAGGAAAGTCGACACACAGGGGGCCAGTCCGCCCCTTTGTAGCATATTATTTCGAGGAGAGATGAGCAGATCGCCACTGGGCTTTCAACTAAAGACACAGCCACGCAAAAACTGCGGCATTTGTACAGCTCCTTATGGGTACTGCAATTTGTGAAGTGCTTTCCTCTGTGGTGAAACGATCAGCACAGCACCACGGAGGAAAGCGGCAGAAAGTCGCCTGGAGTTAGAGAGAGCGGGGCTGCGTTGCGTGCATGGCTTCCTCCTGCAGGTAACGGGGAGACGCGCCCTGGCAGCGGTCTCGCTCAGGATCCGAAAATAACATTTAAATATTTTGCACACTTATTCCACTTAGTCCTAGCGTGCCACTGGTTACGGTGCCGCGTGCCAGGGGTTAGGGTGCCGCGTGCCAGGGGTTAGGGTGCCGCGTGCCACTGGTTAGGGTGCCGCGTGCCAGGGGTTAGGGTGCCGCGTGCCACTGGTTAGGGTGCCGCGTGCCAGGGGTTAGGGTGCCGCGTGCCACTGGTTACGGTGCAGCGTGCCAGGGGTTAGGGTGCCGTGTGCCACTGGTTACGGTGCCGCGTGCCAGGGGTTAGGGTGCCGCGTGCCACTGGTTACGGTGCCGCGTGCCAGGGGTTAGGGTGCCGCGTGCCAGGGGTTAGGGTGCCGCGTGCCACTGGTTACGGTGCCGCGTGCCAGGGGTTAGGGTGCCGCGTGCCACTGGTTACGGTGCCGCGTGCCAGGGGTTGCCGACCCCTGGCTTAGAGGCTAGTTTTACATCTGCTGTTCATTGGCCTGAAGGCTTCCTAGAATTACAAAAAATAAACAATATGAGTAAAAAAAAAAAATGTTTGTGATAAGAACGCAACATGTGGTAAGAATGCAACATGTGGTAAGAACGCAACATGTGTGGTAAGAACGCAACATGTGGTAAGAACGCAACATGTTTACACTTTGACTTTATATGCGAATAAATTGGAAATAAAATAATGAAATCATTATAAAAAAAATCACAGCTTTGTATGTTTATTTTTTTTTCAGTTTACATTTTTCAATATTTATTTATAGTTTTTTGATTCAAATGTTTATTTTATTAATTTAAATGCATTACATTTTTAATTACCTGTGCAGTGCCTGCTTTTCTGCTGCTGCGACCATTTCATTATTTCCCAATTTGGATCACAAACTAACAGTTAAATAATTTGGATAAAATAAAAATGTCTTGTTTTTTTGTGCAAGTAGAAATCAAGAAGAGGGCTGCTCGTTCCGCTGCAGCTTATTATTGATCTTTTCTGATATTATTTTATATTTACCCGTCACTCTCTCTCTCTCTCTCCCGTAGTCGAGGGTAGCCATGGCAACGACGGGCTGTTGCTGGGGCGACCGATGGAGGAGCCCGAGCAGCCAATCGCTGACAAGTCTCTGCTGGAGATCGTGGACGGGATCGTGATGATGTACAACCTGAGCGTCCACCAGCAGCTGGGCAAGGTCAGGGACACCTCCTCAAGTCTCAATCCTGAAACAGCAACATCCTAAGAAAATGGTCTAAGCTCTGAAAATAGTAGAAATTCACAAATAAGGAAAACATTCTGAAAAAAAGTGAAATCCTGAGGAAAAAGTCAAAATTCAGAGAAAAGCAACATTCTGCCAAAAATTGTCAAAGTCCTAAAGTAGTAAAAATTCTACTATAAATAAATCCTGACAAAAAAGTCTAAATCCTGAAAAATTCTGAGAACATTTAGAAAATTCTTAGAAAAAGTCGACATTTTGTGGAAAAAATTAAACTCTGTCAAAAATGCTCAAAGTTCTGAAAATAGTATAAATTAAAAAAAAGTCAAAATTATGTGAAAAAAAGTCAGTCTTCTGAGAAAAGTCAGAATGAAAGGGGCAGCCATTTTGCCAGTGCCTTGTTCCCAGGCCAAGTCCCTACAGACTGAGACACCGGGGGTGTCTCTCAATGTCGAGGAAGGCTGCTCCAGAGCCACTATTTCAAGCATACTACGTCATCGAGTCCCGCAGAAGGACTGTTCCAATGTCCAGCATACTTGGAATTCTACCGAGCCCGGCGTACTTCGTAGCGAGAAATTTCGAGGCTGCACATGCGTAGACTCTGCGGTCTTAAAATCCCCACAATGCTTTGCGCACGGACCAATTTCCCCAAATCTGTGGCGGAAAATGTAAGGCGGGGCCTCTCATATGACGCACACCTGCACACTTGCTCGCCTGTTCCACTCTTTGTTTTCCGAATGCCAGGAAGGATTCTTGCCTCGCTTCTGAAGGACAAAACACCCTGGGGTGTTTCTCAATGTCGAGGACGCTTCCTTGGTAGCACATGTCTACCGAGTCACTTGCTTCAGAAGCGAGGCAAGAATCCTTCCTGGCATTCGGAAAACGAAGAGTGGTGGAACAGGTGTGCAGGTGTGCAGGTGTGCGTCATATGCGAGGCCCCGCCTTAAATGGAGCGCGATTTTCGCCAAAGATTTGGAAATTGGTCCGTGCGCAAAGCATTGTGGGTATTTTAAGACCGACATGTGCAGCCTCGAAATTTCTCGCTACGAAGTACGCCGGCCTCGGTAGAATTCCAAGTATGCTGGACATTGGAACAGTCCTTCGGCGGGACTCGATGACGTAGTATGCTTGAAATAGTGGCTCTGGAGCAGCTTTACTCGACACTGAGAAACACCCTGAGTCATACACAATTACAAAAAAAGAGAAAATTACAAAAAAAAAAATTCTGTAAAATGTCAACAATTGACAAAAAAAAAGTAAAAATGTTGAGAAAAGTACAAATTTTGAGAACACATTACAATTCTGAATACAAGGTCAACATTTAGAATTTTTTTTCAAAATTCTTTTAAAAAAGTCTAAATTCTGAGTAAACATTAAAATTCTGAATGAAAGGTAGAAATTTCAAAAGTTATCAAAAAAGTCAAGATTCTGAATAATGCAAAGTGAAGTCTCAGTTCCTCCCAGGCTGAGCAAAGTAATCTGACCATCCTCAACACACCGTTACATTTTAGAGCTTAACAAACTGAGATGATTCCCAGATGTTTCTTGACATGAAGCTAATATCAGTCAGTCTGACTCTCCTCCTCTGCAGCGTCACATTCAAACAACAACAACAAACAACAACAACAACAACATGTTTTATTATGTTGTCTTCCTCCTCCTCTCTCCTGACCTCTGACCCCTCTGTTATTGTCCCGGCTCTCTCATTTAGAAATAAACCCATCAGAGCAGACACTCTATTTCTATCCGTCTCCATCTCTGCTGTGAATTACTCGTTGTTTTGTTGTTATGATTGAGGTTATTCAAACCCCGGCTTCTGATTGGTCCTCATCCCAGACTGAGGGACTTCAAATAGAGCAATTTAGGTTTTAATAAAAGTCGTCCAGCGGCTTCTTATTCAAAGTTTTAGGATTTACAAAAACATCTTTCTGACACCAGCAGATTATTTGGGAAGTTGGGGCTTCCTTTTCTCCCTAAGTCTCTGTAAACAGGGTATTTATTATCCCGAACATGTCGTTTTTTTCAGTCCATGGACAGGAAAACCTCCAAATCCACATCCAGGAGTCTGTTTGTGTCTGTAGATTTCTCCTAAATTCACCAAAACATAATGCCTCATTAGCATATTTAAAGATAACCTGTCAGAAAACGTGTTTATAAATTTTTGGACTGACTTTAACACACGTATTTGTCTCTATCACACGTTTTCTGACATGTTGAAACATCTAAATGAGGCATTATGTAAAGCTAACTCTGCAGACACAAACTCCTGGATGTTGATTTTGGAGGTTTTCTGTCCACCAGACTGAAAGAAGACATGTTATGGATAATGAACTTCCACTAGTGTAAAATAAGATAGAAGCGTACACAATATGAAACCAGAGATGGCAAAGGTACACACTAGGGATGGGAATTTGAAAGCAAATGTATATTCGAATATTCAACCCCCCAAAAAACGGTTAACCGATAAACCGAAAAGTACACATCCTAAAAAGTATAAAAAAAATAGTTTGGGGAAAAATGTTTACAAAATAAATAAATACATGTTCAAATAAGTATAAAACCAAGTCGAGCACGCTCGTGAACTGTTAGCGCTGGAACCTCGCAACGGGGTAACTGCGGAGCGCATTTGCGCCGCATTTGGGCATAAGATGAGGTTTGAGTCTGCGTGACCTGCGTGTAGGGAGGGGCAGCAGCCACATCATTAGCTAGAACTAGCTATATCTGATGGATCTGGGCATAAGATGAGGTTTGAGTCTGCGTGATCTGCGTGTAGGGAGGGGCAGCAGCCACATCATTAGCTACAACTAGCTAGATCTGATGGATCTGGGCATAAGATGAGGTTTGAGTCTGCGTGACCTGCGTGTAGGGAGGGGCAGCAGCCACATCATTAGCTAGAACTAGCTAGATCTGATGGATCTGGACATAAGATGAGGTTTGAGTCTGCGTGACCTGCGTGTAGGGAGGGCAGCAGCCACATCATTAGCTACAACTAGCTAGATCTGATGGATCTGGGCATAAGATGAGGTTTGAGTCTGCGTGACCTGCGTGTAGGGAGGGGCAGCAGCCACATCATTAGCTACAACTAGCTAGATCTGATGGATCTGGGCATAAGATGAGGTTTGAGTCTGCGTGACCTGCGTGTAGGGAGGGGCAGCAGCCACATCATTAGCTAGAACTAGCTAGATCTGATGGATCTGGGCATAAGATGAGGTTTGAGTCTGCATGACCTGCGTGTAGGGAGGGGCAGCAGCCACATCATTAGCTAGAACTAGCTAGATCTGATGGATCTGGGCATAAGATGAGGTTTGAGTCTGCGTGACCTGCGTGTAGGGAGGGGCAGCAGCCACATCATTAGCTAGAACTAGCTAGATCTGATGGATCTGGACATAAACGCGAGTGAAGTATAACCGGACGCGAGAGAGAGAGAGATCAGCAGCTGCAGCTCTGCCCGCTGTGAGGGACCGGTGAGCGGAGCAAAACACACCTTTAGACCTAACACGTTTAGCTATGGCGCTGTCGTATACATTGAATTATTCCATTTGATCACATGTAATCAACTTAGGCACCCCTCCCAAAAATAAAAAAAGAATTACAATACAAATATTCATAACTCATATTCTCATACCTGAATCATTTCGAATATTTGATTAATCATTCCGATCCCTAGTACACACATCCTTTACTCAAGTAGAAGTACACACATCCTTTACTCAAGTAGAAGTACACACATCCTTTACTCAAGTAGAAGTACAGATACTCGTGTTTAAAGATACTCTGGTAAAAGTAGAAGTACTGACTAAACTTCTTTACTCAAGTAAAAGTAAAGAGGCTTTGAAATGTACTTCAGTAAAAAGTACCCATAACTCCCAGCTGTTTTAAAGAGTACCTGACCTCCCTTTATATTAATAGAACAATAATGTCATTGTTAGCTAATGAATGTTTCCATGCTGAACAACGGCAACATGACAACGTTTCCATTGGTCCCTCTTCTTTAGAGAAGACCAGGAAATGATGGATACACGGATCGTGTTCAAATCAATAGGCACGCAATGACTCTAAATAATAATGATCACGCCACCAAACACACATTCAGACTAAAGGAACCAGCCTGTTTGGAACATGGAAGAAGTAGAAAGTACAGGTATTTGGGTTCAACATGTAAGAAGTAGAAAGTACAGGTATTTGGGTTCAAAGTGGAAGAAGTAGAAAGTACAGGTATTTGGGTTCAACATGTAAGAAGTAGAAAGTTCAGGTATTTGAGTTCAACATGGAAGAAGTAGAAAGTTCAGGTATTTGAGTTCAACATGGAAGAAGTAGAAAGTTCAGGTATTTGTGTTAGAAATGTTAGAAGTCAAAGTAAAAAGTGGTCAGGAAAATAAGTAGTGGAGGAAAGTACTGATACCAGAAACATGTACTTCAGTACAGTAACGAAGTATTTGTACTCCACTACTTCCCAACTGTATGAAACAAGGACTTTTGAAGGTGTCTTTATGCTCTGGGATGGATGCAGTACCAGCAGTGAGCTGAGGGGGTCACTTCATCATGTGTTCTCCCTACAGATGGTGGTGGTCTCAGACGACGTCCATGAGTACGCCGTGGCTCTGAAGGACACCGAGGAGAAGATCGCCCGCTGCCCGGCTAAAGTACGCTCCTCATTATCTGCTCTGTGTTCCTTAAAGGTCTCCTATCATGCAAAAGTCACTTTCTGATGTCTTTTCTACGTAACCATGTGTCCCCCGTGTGTCCCCCGTGTGTCCCCCGTGTGTCAGGAGACCCTCTCTCTTTTCCTCCGTACCCAAATAGAGGGGATGAGGCTAGAATGATCTGTTTGGTATTTTGAGCAAAACACTTCATAGATATGTGTTTTTATGTATTTTTAAATATCATATATACATATAAAAATAGTATAATAGGAGACCTTTAAGCCTCTGAAACGTTCCTCAACGTTCCTCTGAGTTCCTCTGAAACGTTCCTCAACGTTCCTCTGAGTTCCTCTGAAACGTTCCTCAACGTTCCTCTGAGTTCCTCTGAAACGTTCCTCAACGTTCCTCTGAGTTCCTCTGAAACGTTCCTCAACGTTCCTCTGAGTACCTCTGAAACCTTCCTCAACGTTCCTCTGAGTTCCTCTGAAACGTTCCTCAACGTTCCTCTGAGTTCCTCTGAAACGTTCCTCTGAGTTCCTCTGAGTTCCTCTGAAACGTTCCTCTGAGTTCCTCTGAGTTCCTCTGAAACGTTCCTCTGAGTTCCTCTGAAACGTTCCTCTGAGTTTCTCTGAAACGTTCCTCTGAGTTCCTCTGAGTTCCTCTGAAACGTTCCTCTGAGTTCCTCTGAAACGTTCCTCTGCGTTCCTCTGAGTTCCTCTGAAACGTTCCTCTGAGTTCCTCTGAGTTCCTCTGAAACGTTCCTCTGAGTTCCTCTGAGTTTCTCTGAAACGTTCCTCTGAGTTCCTTTGAGTTTCCTCTGAAACGTTCCTCTGAGTTCCTCTGAGTTCCTCTGAAACGTTCCTCTGAGTTCCTCTGAAACGTTCCTCTGAGTTCCTCTGAGTTCCTCTGAGTTCCTCTGAAACGTTCCTCTGAGTTCCTCTGAGTTCCTCTGAAACGTTCCTCTGAGTTCCTCTGAAACGTTCCTCTGAGTTCCTCTGAAACGTTCCTTTGAGTTCCTCTGAAACGTTCCTCTGAGTTCCTCTGAAACGTTCCTCTGAGTTCCTCTGAGTTCCTCTGAACGTTCCTCTGAGTTCCTCTGAAACGTTCCTCTGAGTTCCTCTGAGTTCCTCTGAAACGTTCCTCTGAAACGTTCCTCTGAGTTCCTCTGAAAGGTTCCTCTGAGTTCCTCTGAGTTCCTCTGAGTTCCTCTGAAACGTTCCTCTGAGTTCCTCTGAGTTCCTCTGAGTTCCTCTGAAACGTTCCTCTGAAACGTTCCTTTGAGTTCCTCTGAAACGTTCCTCTGAGTTCCTCTGAGTTCCTCTGAAACGTTCCTTTGAGTTCCTCTGAGTTCCTCTGAGTTCCTCTGAAACGTTCCTCTGAGTTCCTCTGAAACGTTCCTCTGAGTTCCTCTGAAACGTTCCTCTGAGTTCCTCTGAGTTCCTCTGAAACGTTCCTCTGAGTTCCTCTGAAACGTTCCTCTGAGTTCCTCTGAGTTCCTCTGAACGTTCCTCTGAGTTCCTCTGAGTTCCTCTGAGTTCCTCTGAAACGTTCCTCTGAGTTCCTCTGAAACGTTCCTCTGAAAGGTTCCTCTGAGTTCCTCTGAGTTCCTCTGAGTTCCTCTGAAACGTTCCTCTGAGTTCCTCTGAAACGTTCCTCTGAAACGTTCCTCTGAGTTCCTCTGAAACGTTCCTCTGAGTTCCTCTGAAACGTTCCTCTGAGTTCCTCTGAAACGTTCCTCTGAAACGTTCCTCTGAGTTCCTCTGAGTTCCTCTGAAACGTTCCTCTGAGTTCCTCTGAAACGTTCCTCTGAGTTCCTCTGAAACGTTCCTCTGAAACGTTCCTCTGAGTTCCTCTGAAACGTTCCTCTGAGTTCCTCTGAGTTCCTCTGAAACGTTCCTCTGAAACGTTCCTCTGAGTTCCTCTGAAACGTTCCTCTGAGTTCCTCTGAGTTCCTCTGAGTTCCTCTGAAACGTTCCTCTGAGTTCCTCTGAGTTCCTCTGAAACGTTCCTCTGAGTTCCTCTGAAACGTTCCTCTGAGTTCCTCTGAAACGTTCCTTTGAGTTCCTCTGAAACGTTCCTCTGAGTTCCTCTGAACGTTCCTCTGAGTTCCTCTGAGTTCCTCTGAGTTCCTCTGAAACGTTCCTCTGAGTTTCCTCTGAAACGTTCCTCTGAGTTCCTCTGAGTTCCTCTGAAACGTTCCTCTGAAACGTTCCTCTGAGTTCCTCTGAAAGGTTCCTCTGAGTTCCTCTGAGTTCCTCTGAGTTCCTCTGAAACGTTCCTCTGAGTTCCTCTGAGTTCCTCTGAGTTCCTCTGAAACGTTCCTCTGAAACGTTCCTTTGAGTTCCTCTGAAACGTTCCTCTGAGTTCCTCTGAGTTCCTCTGAAACGTTCCTTTGAGTTCCTCTGAGTTCCTCTGAGTTCCTCTGAAACGTTCCTCTGAGTTCCTCTGAAACGTTCCTCTGAGTTCCTCTGAAACGTTCCTCTGAGTTCCTCTGAGTTCCTCTGAGTTCCTCTGAAACGTTCCTCTGAGTTCCTCTGAAACGTTCCTCTGAGTTCCTCTGAGTTCCTCTGAAACGTTCCTCTGAGTTCCTCTGAGTTCCTCTGAGTTCCTCTGAAACGTTCCTCTGAGTTCCTCTGAACGTTCCTCTGAAAGGTTCCTCTGAGTTCCTCTGAGTTCCTCTGAGTTCCTCTGAAACGTTCCTCTGAGTTCCTCTGAACGTTCCTCTGAGTTCCTCTGAAACGTTCCTCTGAAACGTTCCTCTGCTGGACTTGATGTGTTGAAGTCCCTTGGATGGTCTCAGTAACTTCATGCACGACACCAACAAGAGTCAACAAGCTATATCAATCTGGACTCCAAGCATCGTATTGTTTTCCTTAATGAAGCCAGTTAGAGATATTCACTTCCTTCCTTCAGAGCAGTGACTCTTTTTATCGTCAAACCGCATGAACAGATATTTGAGATGTTGTTCAGTGGAAATATGAAAGTGTTGAACATCAGGAGTAGAACATTAAAGTACATGTGCATTTATAGTTCACAACATATATCATTAATCCCTTTTAAATATAAAGAACATATGAACTCTAACCCAGCAGATTATTCAGAAATGAGCTTTGTTCTATATTCACTGATTGATGCTTCCTGCTTCCTTCTTCCTGTGTCCTGTTTCCTGCTTCCTGTTTCCTGTGTCCTGCTTCCTGCTTCCTGTTTCCTGTGTCCTGCTTCCTGTTTCCTGTGTCCTGCTTCCTGCTTCCTGTTTCCTGTGTCCTGCTTCCTGTTTCCTGTGTCCTGCTTCCTGCTTCCTGTTTCCTGTGTCCTGCTTCCTGTTTCCTGTGTCCTGCTTCCTGTGTCCTGTTTCCTGCTTCCTGTTTCCTGTGTCCTGCTTCCTTCTTCCTGTTTCCTGTGTCCTGCTTCCTGCTTCCTGTTTCCTGTGTCCTGCTTCCTGTTTCCTGTGTCCTGCTTCCTGTTTCCTGTGTCCTGTTTCCTGCTTCCTTCTTCCTGTGTCCTGTTTCCTGCTTCCTGTTTCCTGTGTCCTGCTTCCTGCTTCCTGTTTCCTGTGTCCTGCTTCCTGTTTCCTGTGTCCTGCTTCCTGTTTCCTGCTTCCTTCTTCCTGTGTCCTGCTTCCTGCTTCCTGTTTCGTGCTTCCTGTTTCCTGTGTCCTGTTTCCTGCTTCCTGTTTCCTGTTTCCTGCTTCCTGTTTCCTGTGTCCTGCTTCCTGTTTCCTGTGTCCTGCTTCCTGTTTCCTGCTTCCTGTTTCCTGTGTCCTGTTTCCTGCTTCCTTCATCCTATTTCCTGCTACCTGTTTCCTGCTTCCTATTTCCTTCATCCTGTTTCCTGTTTCTTGCTTCCTGTTTCCTTCATCCTGTTTCCTGTTTCTCGCTTCCTGTTTCCCTGCTTCCTGTTTCCCTGCTTCCTGTTTCCTTCATCCTTTTTCCTTCTTCCTGTTTTTCTTCTTTCCTGCTTCCTGTTTCCTCCTTTTCCTGTTTCTTGTTTCCTGCTTGCTGTTTCCCTAATTCCTTCATCCTTTTCCCTTCTTCCTGTTTTCTTCTTTCCTTTTCCCTTCTTTCTTAATTCCTGTGTCCTTGTTCCTGCTTCCTTCAGAGAGCGGACATCCTGGACGAGCTGCAGAAGAGTCAGAAGGTTTTCTCAGAGAAGTTGAACCACCTGAGCCGCAGACTGGCCTGGATCAACGCCACCATCTACTCCAAGGTCTCCATCCGTCACTAACCATAGAAACACACACTCCTCTCTGCAGCTTGTCTCGTACGATGTTAGGGACACGTCAGGTTAACATTATAACTATCTACCGGGTCTGGTGTGTGTGTGCAGGAGAAGATGCTGGACGTGTACTGGCTGCTGTGTGTGTGCATCAGGACCATTGAACACGCTGATAACACAGGCTCTCTGTTCGCCTTCGCTCCGGAGTTCTACCTGAACTGGCGATGACGCCTACAGCGCTCTGAAGAACTACTTCAGCCCCGCCAACAGCATGGAGGAGCTGCCAGGTGCACACACACACACACACACACACACACACACACACACCACACACACACACACACACACACACACACACACACCCACACACACAACACACACACCACAACACAACACACACGTATGTCGTATGACGTAAAATATAAAGTTTGTTCTTGTTTTCCCTCTCTTCAGGTTACGAGGAAACGTTGACTCAGCTCGCAGCGATCCTCGCCAAACACTTTGCAGATCCACGTATAGTGGGGACAGGTAACACACACACACACCACACACATACACACACCACACACACACATACACACACACACACACCCTGACATGTTAAGACACAGGTAGACACGCTTTACTACTGCCTAATCAAACATATATAGATACATGAGCACACACAAAGTGCGTTTTCCTTTATATCTTTTTATATTCTCACAGAATGTGCACACTGTTTTTAATGAACACGTTTGTATTCCAGGCAGAAGGAGAATGAGTTTGTTCCTGAAACGAGGATCTTATCTTGGGTTTTTCACCCTTTTAATTTACAACGCCATTTTGAGACTTCAATAATATTGAGCTCCGAACAGAGAGCGTTTCTGACCGGTTGATATTCATGTGATGAACTGAATATACTTATAGCTACCGCAGATACGTTTCCTACCCTCCTCTCTCAGACTTCCAGTGTTTTATTGCCTGTTTAATTCAGATGTATTCACGTATGTATCACCGTCTCCTCGTGTTTCTGCTGATCCGTGCAGCAGCCGTTCACTGATCAATAAATCACGTGCTGTAGCTCCTGGAGAGACGAGCGATTATCACTTTCTGTGGAACAGAGATGGAATAACGAGATCAATCTTCCTTAGTCTCTCAGCAGGAAGTGAGACGCCGCACCACCAGCTTCTCACCTGTGCTTAATATGTAAATAAAGGAGATACCTGGAAAGCATAAAGGACAGAATATAGCAAACGTTCAGGTGAACAGGATGAAATGAAAGCGAGCTGCAGATTCAGACCAACGAGGATTTCACATTTTCATCGATATCTCTTTTTAAACTGCACATTTCTTCCTCATTTACTTCTATTGAAACGGCTCCTGATGCTGCTGCTCATTGTTTACCATGTTGGGAACTTATTTCATTTGACTTTATTTCTTGACCTGTTTCCTTTTGCCTGCTTCCTGTTTCCTTTTGCCTGCTTCCTGTTTCCTTCATCCTGTTTCCCTGTTTCCTGCTTCTTGTTTCCTGCTTCTTGTTTCCTCCATCCTGCTTCTTGTTTCCTTCATCCTGCTTCCTGTTTCCTTCATCCTGTTTCCCTGTTTCCTGTTTCCTGCTTCCTGTTTCCTTCATCCTGTTTCCCTGTTTCCTGTTCCCTGTTTCCTGCTTCTTGTTTCCTTCATCCTGCTTCATGTTTCCTTCATCCTGCTTCCTGTTTCCTTTTGCCTGCTTCCTGTTTCCTTTTGCCTGCTTCCTATTTCCTTCATCCTGTTTCCCTGTTTCCTGTTCATTGTTTCCTGCTTCCTGTTTCCTTCATCCTGCTTCCTGTTTCCTTCATCCTGTTTCCCTGTTTCCTGTTCCCTGTTTCCTGCTTCTTGTTTCCTTCATCCTGCTTCATGTTTCCTTCATCCTGCTTCCTGTTTCCTTCATCCTGTTTCCCTGTTTCCTGCTTCCTGTTTCCTTCATCCTGTTTCCCTGTTTCCTGTTCCCTGTTTCCTGCTTCTTGTGTCCTTCATCCTGTTGCCTGCTTCCTGCTTCCTTCATCCTGTTGCCTGCTTCCTGTTTCCTTCATCCTGCTTCCTGTTTCCTACATCCTGTTTCCTGCTTCCTGTTTATTTCTTATTTCATTTGTTTTTACTTTACTCAATTCTTTATTTTATTTTTTATTTTATTAAATGTTCTATTATTATTTTATGTTTTTAATTTGATTTAATTTAACTTTATTTGTATTTATTTGATTGTAATCTATCTACACGTTGTTTGCCTCTGTATGTAATATGTGAGTTACCTGCAGTCTCTTTCCACAGAGGGCCTGTTGTTAGAGCCCATCTATGTGAACACGTTCCTGTGACAGCAGCGTGACGTTTACAAGGTTTTAGTTTGTGTTTTAATATGAATTTATATTCATGTTTGCAGATATCAAGGACTCCCTGATGCAGGCGCTGGCGAGCTACGTCTGTTACCCACAATCCCTCAGGGCGGTGGAGCGAATCCCCGAGGAACAGTGAGTGATCACTACTTTATTATTTCATGTATTATTCCCAGTAATACAGATGTTCATGAACATTAAGATAATCAATACATTCATTTCTAAATCCTTCTGATTATTATTAATATATTTAAATTCATATTTAGTTTTATTAATAGTTTTCTAATTATTTAAAAATATCCACATAAGTCCACATGTTAAAAGTGTAAAATAAACCACAGTAGACAATATATTAATTCTTTTAATACTTATATATATATAGAATAATATATTGAATAATTATTCTATATAATAATTGTATATTGAAAACGTTTGTAATCTGATAATGAGGCGTGAGGCGATGATGATTTAATGTACTATTACTTTATTATTTTATAACATTAAGATAATCTATTAGGGATGTAACGAATATCGAATATCGCGATAAATAAATGTCCGTCGTGAGACTGACAAAATCTACCGCGATATTACATGGTTCATTCTTTTTTTTTAAACCTTTATTAAACCAGGTGGTCCCATTGAGATCATCGATCTCTTTTTCAAGAGAGACCTTTCCAACATGGCAGCAAGTAGGTTACAACGTGAACATAAAACAACAGATAACACAAAGGACATCGTATTTACAGGGCTACATGTACATACCTAGAGACGTTGAAAAGTACCAACAGTATATTTATATCTCGCCCTGTCAATAAGCCTCACCTTCTTGGCAACAACTGTATTGTTTTTGAAGTGGTGGAGAGACGATGCACAGTTTGACCCACTGCTGTCACCCATGGCCAAAGCATATCTCTCTGTCCCACAGAGCTGGCGTTAGACTTTTTCGATGTCCGTCATTCTGACCGACAGGATCGTAACATTTCCGTCATAATCCATTATTACCCGTCGGGTCTGAACTCGCCACTAACGTGTCGCGCTGACACGGGGGGTGGGGGGAGAGAGAGAGAACACGCTCGTGAACTGTCAACGGGGGGGGGCGGTGTTATGCCGTGTTATGCATGCCCACCGAGATATGCATGCACCTCACGGGAGCGCGCACAGCGTAAAGCAAAACCTCCCAGACATTTCAATGATCTGTACGGCAAAGTACGGTTTGGAAACTATATCATTTCCTTTTGGAGGGCATGCATAACACGGCAAACACCAGAGCCTCGCTGCGGGGAAACTTTGGCGCTGTTCCGAGTTTGTTCTAATCTGTCAAAATGACAGACTGCTTTCAGATTTTTCCATCATTGTTAAAAATATATTCGGTTAACGCGACCACTGCTGTCCCAGCAACATCAGTACCAGCAACATCAGTCCCAGCAACATCAGTACCAGCAACATCAGTCCCAGCAACATCAGTACCAGCAACATCAGTCCCAGCAACATCAGTCCCAGCAACATCAACATCAGTCCCAGCAACATCAGTACCAGCAACATCAGTACCAGCAACATCAGTACCAGCAACATCAGTCCCAGCAACATCAGTACCAGCAACATCAGTACCAGCAACATCAGTCCAGCAACATCAGTACCAGCAACATCAGTCCCAGCAACATCAGTCCAGCAACATCAGTACCAGCAACATCAGTACCAGCAACATCAGTCCCAGCAACATCATCAGTCCCAGCAACATCAGTACCAGCAACATCAGTA
The DNA here is from genome assembly GCA_031216635.1 of Dissostichus eleginoides. Classification (NCBI taxonomy): domain Eukaryota; kingdom Metazoa; phylum Chordata; class Actinopteri; order Perciformes; family Nototheniidae; genus Dissostichus; species Dissostichus eleginoides. Next base: position 926,487 of record CM062265.1, on the reverse strand, counting down.
CCAGCAACATCAGTACCAGCAACATCAGTCCCAGCAACATCAGTCCCAGCAACATCAGTACCAGCAACATCAGTACCAGCAACATCAGTCCCAGCAACATCAGTACCAGCAACATCAGTCCCAGCAACATCAGTCCCAGCAACATCAGTCCCAGCAACATCAACATCAGTCCCAGCAACATCAGTCCCAGCAACATCAGTCCCAGCAACATCAGTACCAGCAACATCAGTCCCAGCAACATCAGTACCAGCAACATCAGTCCCAGAAACATCAGTCCCAGCAACATCAGTCCCAGCAACATCAGTACCAGCAACATCAGTCCCAGAAACATCAGTCCCAGCAACATCAGTACCAGCAACATCAGTCCAGCAACATCAGTCCCAGCAACATCAGTCCCAGCAACATCAGTCCAGCAACATCAGTCCCAGCAACATCAGTACCAAGCGAGAGAGTGTTTTCCACAGCAGGGGATATTGTAAACGCCCAAACATCCCAGCTTCTACCTGGAAATGTGGACATACTCATATTCCTAAACACCTGTCTGATGACGCTGAGTGAGTGACTTCGTGAGTTAGAGTTGAGTTACTTGAAAAACTAAAGTGAAGCTTGATTTATGTTATTGCAGGGTCTGATTATTAAATGTCCTTGTTTATTTGTGACATGCAGTGGCACAAAGAAAATGCCTGCTTTGTTGGTAGTACTAGTAGGTACAAAAACACTGGTTGTTCTTGTTCCAGTCTGTTACTGTCACTTTGCTTTTGACACTTTAAAATACTATCCTACTAAAATGCTGTACAAATCAGATTTATTATTGTCTTTATTTTTCAATATCGCGATAAATATCGTACCGTGAGTTTTTGGTATCGTTACATCCCAATAATCTATACATTAATTTACTAGCTTTCTAATGATTTAATAATATAGATGTACAGAAGACCACATGTTGAAATTGTAAAATGAACCGCACTAGACAACATATTAATTGTTAAATATAATAATTTAATATATTGAAAACAACATTATATATATTTTTAATAAATAAAAGATGTATGTAATGAGCTGATACAGAGTGTGTTGTGCAGGCGTGTGGCGATGATGAGGAACCTGCTGGCCCCCTACGAGCAGCGGCCCTGGGCTCAGACCAACTGGATCCTGGTGCGCCTCTGGAGGGTGAGACAACCTCAGAAACTACATTTCCCATCAGCCCCGGCTCCACTCGGGCTCCAGTTTATTTAATGCAGGAACGGATAGCAAACATAACAAATGATATTCAGAGCAGGAGGCAGAAAACTCAAAAAATCCTGATCCTGATCTTTTGTTACAATACATTCACTATCTGTGGCTTTTATTTTGAAAAAAGCCTAATCCTGAGCTCCTTATTACAAACATTCACTATCTGTGGCTTTTATTTTGAAAAAAGCCTAATCCTGAGCTCTTTATTACAAACATTTACTATCTGTGGCTTTTATTTTGAAAAACCAGCCTTGTCTAGAACCCCCTGTTAAAATACCGTTACTCTGTGAGGATTTTATTTTGAAAAACTAGCCTCGTCACAAGCTTCCTGTTAGTGTACAGTTGCTTTCATTTTGAAAAAAGCCTTATCCTGAGCTCTTTATTACAAAACATTTACTATCTGTGGCTTTTATTTTGAAAAACAAGCCTTGTTCTTATCTTCCTGTTAGTATACTGTTATTTTCTTGGGCTTTTATTTTGAAAAACAAGCCTTGTTCTTAGCTTCCTGTTAGTGTACAGTTACTTTCTTGGGCTTTTATTTTGAAAAACAAGCCTTGTTCTTAGCTTCCTGTAAATATACCGTTACTTTCTTGGGCTTTTATTTTGAAAAACAAGCATTGTTCTTAGCTTCTTGTTAGTGTACAGTTACCATCTGGGGCTTTTATTTTGAAAAATAAGCCTCATCTTAAGCTCGCTGCTGGTGTACAGTTACTTTTTCTTGGGCTTTTATTTTGAAAGAACAAGCCTCGTCCTTCACTATTTGCAACATTAAAGTGAATTTTAAAATGATCTATCAATACATAATAACCCTGTATCAACTACAACAACCACAACAACAACAACAACAACCACAACAACAACAACCACAACAACAACAGTAAACTTTATGTATGTGGTTGTTTTTCAGGGCTGTGGTTTCGGCTACAGATACACTCGTCTTCCTCACCTTCTGAAGACCAAGCCAGAGGACGCCAACCTGCCCAGCCTGCAGAGTACGTGTGTGTGTGTGTGTGTGTGTGTGTGTGTGTGTGTGTGTGTGTGTGTGTGTGTGTGTGTGTGTGTGTGTGTGTGTGTGTGTGTGTGTGTGTGTGTGTGTGTGGGGGTGGGTGGGGGTGTGTGTGTGTGTGTGTGTGTGTGTGTGTGGGTGTGTGTGTGTGTGTGTGTGTGTGTGTGTGTGTGTGTGTGTGTGTGTGTGTGTGTGTGTGTGTGTGTGTGTGTGTGTGGTGTGTGTGTGTGGTGTGTGTGTGTGTGGGGGGGTTTAGTTTCAGTCGCTGCAGGTCCTCCTGTTTACCTTCATGAATCTCCATAAATAAATTGAGGCCGTGGCTACAGAGGGTTTATCTTTACTGCATCCGTTTGATTTATGGCTTTAATTATCTGAGTGTGTGTGTGTTGTGTGGAGAGGCGTGTGGTGCAGTGGGTAGTGCGTTGGTGTTGGAATCAGATGGTCACAGGTTCAAACCCCACTGCAGTCAGCATGTCGTTGTGTCCCTGGGCAAGACACTTCACCCCAAATTGATCCTGTGGGGATTGTCCACAGTATTTGGATAAAAAGCGTCTAACAACATGTTGTGTGTGTGTGTGTGTGTGTGTGTGGTGTGTGTGTGTGTGTGTGTGTGTGTGTGTGTGTAATAGTTCAGACACAACATCTATCAGAAGCTAAAAGAATATTTAATCTCAGCCTCATAAAATTACTTTGCAATTATCCAAAACCACATGGAGGAATCCCATTGGACGAGGGAGACGCTGCCTTCAGGGACCAGCACAGAAACACACACTGCAGCTCTGTGTTCTAACTGAGATGATAATTGCTCTATGTGAGGCGTGTCATCGTCCTCTGCTCCCTCTTGATCTCCCTCTCTGACTCTCTGCATGATCGTTGCTTTGCTTCTCCTCTGCCTCTCAGGAGATCTGTCCGTTGCTAGTTTCCAAAGTAAGTTCAGTTTCCATGGCCCTCCCTCCTGCTCCTCCTCCTCCGGCTCCACTTCACCCCAAAGACCCTCAGACTCTTGAAGGCTCTGCTCTGATTTGCTTATACTGTATATCAAAGTATGAGTTTATACTCTCAACAAAGTGCGTCTGTTTAATGAAATAAGACGATTCATTATAAGTAATAAGTGGGAGGGATGTCACTGTTATTAACTCTGAGAGAAACAGAGACACTTCAGTGAACGCGTTTAAAATACAGGTTGGTTCTATAAAGAAAAAGTAGAAGTACTCAGATCTTGTACTTGAGTAAAAGTAGAAATACTCAGATCTTGTACTTGAGTAAAAGTAGAAGTACTCAGATCTTGTACTTGAGTAAAAGTAGAAATACTCAGATCTTGTACTTGAGTAAAAGTAGAAGTACTCAGATCTTGTACTTGAGTAAAAGTAGAAATACTCAGATCTTGTACTTGAGTAAAAGTAGAAGTACTCAGATCTTGTACTCGAGTAAAAGTAGAAGTACTCAGATCTTGTATTTTAGTCAAAGTAGAAGTACTCAGATCTTGTGCTAGAGTAAAAGTAGAAGTACTCAGATCTTGTATTTTAGTCAAAGTAGAAGTACTCAGATCTTGTATTTTAGTCAAAGTAGAAGTACTCAGATCTTGTGCTTGAGTAAATCTACTTATTTACTTGACAACACTGGATTTAATGAACACTCAGCTCTTCCTCCTGCTCTTCCTCTGTCCCCTTTAATCCGTGTCCCTCTCTTGTCCCTCTCCTGTCCCTCTCCTGTCCCTCTCTTGTCCCTCTCCTGTCCCTCTCTTGTCCCTCTCCTGTCCCTCTCCTGTCCCTCTCTTGTCCCTCTCTTGTCCCTCTCCTGTCCCTCTCCTGTCCCTCTCTTGTCCCTCTCCTGTCCCTCTCTTGTCCCTCTCTTGTCCCTCTCCTGTCCCTCTCGTGTCCCTCTCTTGTCCCTCTCCTGTCCCTCTCTGTCCTCTCCTGTCCCTCTCTTGTCCCTCTCTTGTCCCTCTCCTGTCCCTCTCCTGTCCCTCTCTTGTCCCTCTCTTGTCCTCTCTTGTCCCTCTCCTGTCCCTCTCTTGTCCCTCTCCTGTCCCTCTCTTGTCCCCTCTTGTCCCTCTCCTGTCCCTCTCCTGTCCCTCTCTTGTCCCTCTCCTGTCCCTCTCTTGTCCCTCTCCTGTCCCTCTCTTGTCCCTCTCCTGTCCCTCTCTTGTCCCTCTCCTGTCCCTCTCCTGTCCCTCTCTTGTCCTCTCCTGTCCTCTCTTGTCCCTCTCCTGTCCCTCTCCTGTCCCTCTCCTGTCCCTCTCTTGTCCCTCTCCTGTCCCTCTCCTGTCCCTCTCTTGTCCCTCTCCTGTCCCTCTCCTGTCCCTCTCTTGTCCCTCTCTTGTCCCTCTCTTGTCCCTCTCTTGTCCCTCTCTTGTCCCTCTCCTGTCCCTCTCTTGTCCCTCTCCTGTCCCTCTCGTGTCCCTCTCTTGTCCCTCTCCTGTCCCTCTCCTGTCCCTCTCGTGTCCCTCTCGTGTCCCTCTCGTGTCCCTCTCCTGTCCCTCTCCTGTCCCTCTCCTGTCCCTCTCGTGTCCCTCTCGTGTCCCTCTCGTGTCCCTCTCCTGTCCCTCTCCTGTCCCTCTCTTGTCCCTCTCTTGTCCCTCTCCTGTCCCTCTCCTGTCCCTCTCCTGTCCCTCTCTTGTCCCTCTCTTGTCCCTCTCGTGTCCCTCTCGTGTCCCTCTCGTGTCCCTCTCTTGTCCTCTCTTGTCCCTCTCCTGTCCCTCTCGTGTCCCTCTCGTGTCCCTCTCTTGTCCCTCTCTTGTCCCTCTCTGTCCCTCTCCTGTCCCTCTCTTGTCCCTCTCCTGTCCCTCTCCTGTCCCTCTCTTGTCCCTCTCCTGTCCCTCTTGTCCCTCTCTTGTCCCTCTCCTGTCCCTCTCCTGTCCCTCTCTTGTCCCTCTCTTGTCCCTCTCTTGTCCCTCTCCTGTCCCTCTCTTGTCCCTCTCCTGTCCCTCTCCTGTCCCTCTCTTGTCCCTCTCCTGTCCCTCTCGTGTCCCTCTCCTGTCCCTCTCGTGTCCCTCTCCTGTCCCTCTCTTGTCCCTCTCCTGTCCCTCTCGTGTCCCTCTCGTGTCCCTCTCCTGTCCCTCTCTTGTCCCTCTCGTGTCCCTCTCGTGTCCCTCTCTTGTCCCTCTCCTGTCCCTCTCTTGTCCCTCTCGTGTCCCTCTCGTGTCCCTCTCCTGTCCCTCTCTTGTCCCTCTCCTGTCCCTCTCGTGTCCCTCTCGTGTCCCTCTCCTGTCCCTCTCTTGTCCCTCTCTTGTCCCTCTCCTGTCCCTCTCTTGTCCCTCTCCTGTCCCTCTCTTGTCCCTCTCCTGTCCCTCTCTTGTCCCCCTGTCTCATTGTGTCTTAGATGAAGATGGAGGATGTGCTAACCCCTGACAGATCACTCCTCCTCTGTGTTCACTCCCAACAGGAAGAAGAGAACTCTGGCCTCGCCATCCAGAACAATATAAACCACAACTTAAATGTTTACGTCATTATTCTCACGAGACGAGCCGGAAAGGAAAAGTGGCTCAGCTTTATGTGCTGTTTTTTTATACGATGTAGACATAAATACACCGATTTTGCTGGGATTAAAAGCGTAAACCGTTTAAGAAAAACATAAAACGGGTCATTTTTGGTGCTCATTTTAAATCACCTGGTGCACATCTTTGGGTTTTTAACTACTTTGCATTGAATGTGAAAAATTACATTTTTATAGTGCCTTTTAAGAGACCCAAGGCCACTTTACTTCTTCTTCTTCTGTGGACTCTCTGTTCACCTTGGCTTTTCCTCCTGCTCTCTGATTGGTCCTCCTCCCCCCCCTCTCCTCTGATTGGTGCAGAGCCGTGCCCCTCACTGCTGCTTCAGAGACACATGGCGGAGCTGCTGAGCGTCGATAAAGAAATGGCCGCCTCGTTCCTGAACAGCGTCCTGAACCAGCTCAACTGGGCCTTCAGCGAGTTCATCGGCATGATCCAAGAGGTGGGTGTTATTGTCATTATTGTTGTTGTTGTTGTTATGATTGTAAACGCATATCTATAATACCTGTATCTTCCTGTTTCAGATCCAGCAGGCTGCAGAGCGTCCAGAGAGGAACTTTGTGGACACTCGTCAGCTGAAGGTCAATAACATCACTAACGATCAAACCAATTAAATGCTACAGGGAAATCTGACATGTGACTATCATCCAAAACGTAATATGTTAATTAAGATATATGTGTGTGTGTGTGTACAGGTGTGTGCGACCTGCTTCGATCTGTCCGTCAGTCTGCTCCGGGTTCTGGAGATGACGGTGACACTGGTTCCTGAGATCTTCCTGGACTGGACCCGACCGTCTGCAGAGCTTCTGCTGCGGAGACTCGCTCAGGTAAACACACCTGGACTCAGGTAAAACACACCTGGACTCAGGTAAACACACCTGGACTCAGGTAAAACACACCTGGACTCAGGTAAACACACCTGTTCTCAGGTAAAACACACCTGTTCTCAGGTAAACACACCTGGACTCAGGTAAACACACCTGTTCTCAGGTAAAACACACCTGGACTCAGGTAAACACACCTGGACGCAGATAAAACGCACCTGGATGCAGATAAAACGCACCTGGACTCAGTTACAACCCACCTGGACTCAGGTAAACACACCTGGACTCAGCTAATTAGAACTAGACTCAGGTAAAACACACCTGGACTCAGTTAATTACAACTGGACTCAGGTAAAACGCCCTTGTTCTCAGTTAAAACGCACCTGGGCGCAGATAAAACGCACCTGGACTCAGTTAAAACGCACCTGGACTCAGTTAAACACCTGGACTCAGTTAAACACCTGGACTCAGGTAAAATGCACCTGGACTCAGTTAAACACACCTGGACGCAGATAAGACGCACCTGAACTCAGTTAAACACACCTGGACGCAGATAAAATGCACCTGGACTCAGTTAAACACACCTGGACGCAGATAAGACGCACCTGAACTCAGTTAAACACACCTGGACGCAGATAAAACGCACCTGTACTCAGTTAAACACACCTGAGGCCTGTACTACGAAGCCTGAGTTTCTCTTAGCGAGCTAACTTCAGGGAAAACTCTGGGTCTCCGGTCCTACGACGCTGGTTCTCTTTTTAGCGGGCTAGATCTCCATGGTAACTGATGCTGAGCGGCTAGCCTGGTCCGGAGCAGGTTAGGTTGCAGGCTAAGAGATCAACTCAGTGAAAGCACCGCCTGCTGACCAATCAGAGCTCAGTGTGCGGAGTTTAAAGCGATCAAGTCATATAACAGGAGAAAGGAAATACAGAGAAACTGCCGTTGCAGGAAAGACGGCCGGCAAAAATCACCGACTGTGTGAACGTGAACATGAATAGAATATCACCTCCCATCTTCAGAGCAATCTGACTATTATAACATTAGCGTTAAGAAAGCTTACTGAAATATCTGCCACAACACAAGTAACCGGATCAAAGTAACATTACGTACAGTCCGCGGCACTGTGAGTGCAGACGTGGATGTGTCCCATTATCATTCATATCACATCATATCACATCATAATGTATCATATATCTCCTTATCTGAGTCAGCTGAGCCGGATCTGGCCGTGCAACACTCACAGAGTCACAAACTGTATGCAGAAGGATTATTTGAAGCAACACATTAAGTTGAGGAAACACTCGAGTCAAATGTAATTAAAGTCAGATCCACTCGTGTCTCCTGTTAATGTACGCATTCACCTGTCCTTATCTCACCTGTCCTTATCTCACCTGTCCTTCTCTCACCTGTCCGTGTCCAGCTGCTGAACCAGGTGTTGAACCGAGTGACGGCCGAGAAGAATCTCTTCGATCGAGTCGTCAACCTGAGACTGCCAGGTGAGTTTATTTCACCAGAATCATTTCATTATAATCTATCTAAGGGCTAAACAAAATATTATTAGTAATATAATGTGTATTGTGCTCAGGGCTGGAGAGCGTGGACCACTACCCCATCCTGGTGGCTGTGACGGGGATCCTGGTTCGGGTTCTGGTGGACGGAGACAGACAGGGGTAAGAGCTGCGGTTTATTACCCATAATGCACCTGTGCTGCGTTGTTGTTGTTGTTGTTTCTGTGGGGGTGACTGGGACCCCTGCTGATCTTTATTTAGAGGATGTTGTCTGCAGTTATTTCCGGCTGATGTGAAGCAGTGATTTTCTCCTCAGACGTTTGAAGCTGTTTGATTGAACGAGCTGCAGTGAGAGCGACTCGTGGAGATGATACACGTGTCTAAAGAGAGGAATGTAGATATTAAAGAGGCCCTCTCTTGTAGTGTGTTCTATAGGATTGTGTGCAGGTCAATGGTCCTCTAAGGTGAAAATCCAGGGGTGGAAAAAGCATTCTTTCAGATATACTTCAGATTCTTTCCTTACTTAAAGTACTAACACCACAGTGAAGAAATACTCAATTGCAAGTTGTATGGAGAATGGTTATTAAGTGAAGTATTTAAGTACGATTAGGAAAATGTACTTTAAGTATTAGGAGTAAAACCACTCTTGTTTCAATGTTTTGTTTCTTAGTTTTGTTTCCTCTTATCGTTCCCTCTTGTCTTTTCTTCGTGTTGTTTCCTCATTAGTTTCCTCTTGTTGTTTCTCTTGTTGTTTCTAGTATTGTTTACTCATTATTTTGTTGTCTTGTTTCCTCTAGTTGTTTCAATGTTTTGTTTCCTAGTTTTGTTTACTCGTTATTTCCTCGCATCGTTTCCTCATGTCGTTTCCTCTTGTTGTTTCCTCTTGTTGTTTACTCGTGTTTTTGCCTTTTGTTGTTTCCTAGTATTGTTTACTCATTACTTTGTTGTCTTGTTTCCTCTAGTTGTTTCAATGTTTTGTTTCCTCGCATCGTTTCCTCATGTCGTTTCCTCTTGTTGTTTCCTCTTGTTGTTTACTCGTGTTTTTGCCTTTTGTTGTTTCCTAGTATTGTTTACTCATTATTTGTTTTATGTCGTTTCCTCCTCTTGTTTCCTCCTGCTATATAAAACTGTCCATCTACCATGTGTGTCTCCTCTGCAGTCCTCTTAGTTCCAGTAATGGCCTGAATGCCACAGTGTGTGTTTAGAGCTTAGATATCCTTCAGAGACAGAAACCCAATTATCAGTCCACACAGAGTGGACCTTCTAACGTACGGTGGCCTGCTGGGGCCAGTTTACCTTCACGCTGATCAGAGAGTCAGCAGACCTTCACAGCTCGCTGACCCACTGGAATGAGTTTGGATTTCTGTCACAGAGGAACGACTTGGTAATTAAAGATCCTTCAGATGTTGACGCCGGTCACGGATCAAACACCGGTTTCTGTTTCTGTAATTACTGTCTGAAGCTCGAGGCTTTCTGTCAGAAAGAAACAGGACTGCCTGCTTTAAGAGCTGAACAACATGAGGGGGAAGGAGAGGAGTACAAATCCTTTGTTACTGTAATTAAGTACATCTTTCTGGTATCAGTACTTTACTCCACTACTTATTTTTCTGACGACTTTTTACTTTGACTTCTTCCATGTTGAACCCAAATACCTGTACTTTCTACTTCTTACATGTTGAACCCAAATACCTGTACTTTCTACTTCTTCCATGTTGAACCCAAATACCTGTACTTTCTACTTCTTCCATGTTCCAAACAGGCTGGTTCCTTTAGTCTGAATGTGTGTTGGTGGCGTGATCATTATTATTTAGAGTCATTGCGTGCCTATTGATTTGAACACGATCCGTGTATCCATCATTTCCTGGTCTTCTCTAAAGAAGAGGGACCAATGAAAACGTTGTCATGTTGCGTGTTCAGCATGGAAACATTCATTAGCAACAATGACATTATTGTTAATATAAAGGGAGGTCAGGTACTCTTTAAAACAGCTGCTAGTTATGGGTACTTTTTACTGAAGGACATTTCAAAGCCCTCTTTACTTTTACTTGAGTAAAGAAGTTTAGTCAGTACTTCTACTTTCACCAGAGTATCTTTAAACACGAGTATCTGTACTTCTACTTGAGGAAAGGATGTGTGGACTTTCTCCATCTCTGACTTCGACTTTAAGAGATAGGACTCACACTATCATTCACATCCGTTTCCTCCTGTTTTCCTGTACATTGAAAAGATGTCTATAAGTGTCGTGGCCTTCCTTATTTTCTATCAAACCACTAGATGCCTTAAACAGACATTTCCAACTCGTTTTCCTTCCTCTATATTCGTGTGTTACTCACAGTTGATGAGTTGCTTGGCCTCCGATGGTTTGGATGATATTGTGCAATGCTCAAAATAAAAGAACAAACTTTTTACACATGCAACAATAGTCAAAACAAACGTAGCTATTCTTTCTCTCTCTCTATGTCGAGGCTTGTATAACTTGGTAACTTAAAAGGTAATTGAACGATTAAAAACTGTTCCTCGACAGCATCTTTCTGACAGGTTGCCTCTGTCTCTTCAGAGGAGGCGCACTGGGAGTTGTAGTCTTTTATACTCCGTTGACTGCAGACGTCACAATGAGGTGGCATTTTGTATAAAAACGAAATACTGGCTCTAACAATAAGTACAACTGAATATTAAAGTCTCCATGTTTAAAAGACATGAGGGACTTCCTCTGGTTATAGTTCCCCTTGTTGTCTCCTCTTGTTGTTTCCTTGTTTTGTTTCCTCTTGTTGTTTCCTTGTGTTGTTTCCTCGTTTTGTTTCCTCTAGTTGTTTCAGTGTTTCCCCTACAATTGTCTTGGGGGGGCCCCGCGCCCCCTGAAATTCAAGGTGTTTAAAAAAACACAAAATAATTTTTTCTTTTTTTTTAATCTATTTTTTTTTTATATATAAATATATATTATTATTATATATATATATATATATATATATATATATATATATATATATATATATATATAATATATATATATATTATATATTATATATATATATATATATATATATATATATATATATATATAGCACCAAATTGCAACTGATCCACTGTCACTTTTCACATTGAACATGTGCTCTTTTATTAAATAAACTAAACGCCTTCATTTGAAGTTGTGAGTTTAGTGTTTTTGACCCGTAGAAACACTGATCAATAATCAATAATCCACAGCTCCTCTCTGCTCCAGAGGATTTCAAACAAATATATCCCAATGCCCCACTTCATCTTGTTGTTTCCTCTAGTTGTTTCCTCTAGTTGTTTCCTTGTGTTGTATCCTCAGGTTTGACTTCCTCTTGTTGTTTCCTCTGGTTGTTTCCTTGTCTTGTATCCTCTCGTTTTACTTCCTCTTGTTGTTTCCTCTGGTTGTTTCCTTGTCTTGTATCCTCTCGTTTTACTTCCTCTTGTCATTTCCTCCTCTAGTTTCCTCCCTAGTTTCCTCCCTCGTTTCCTCCCTCGTTTCCTCCCTCGTTGTCTCCCCTTCCTGTTTGAGTATTCCCGGTGTTCTCCTCCTGATTGATTCCCTCTGGTTAATATGCAAGGCTCAGCACTTTGTGGCGCTCTGTAGCGCTGCTGGTGATGGAGGCGATGTCAGGTCGGTTCAGAGGAATGGATGAGAGTCAGTGATGTTTCCTGATGTTGTTACTGCGTCAGCAAACTGCAGCAGCATGCAGAGGAGACAAGAGAAACGATCATCTAGTGTTAACTATAAAGCATATTATCTACATGTATATAATATTTACTGGCTTCATAGCGAGGTTCAGCAACATTTCGGACAAAAGGTTCAAACAGAAATGTAGTTTAAAGAATAAATCTCATCAAACATGTTTTAGCCTCAATATAAAAGCAGCTATTTTATTTATATATATTTTACAGAGACACAAAATAACATTAACAAATATTAGTAAGACTAATCTGTAAAAGTCAAACGTAGTGCTTAAACAATAATAACATGGATGCTCATATCAACTAGGGGTGGGAATCACCAGTCTCCCCACGATACCATACTATCACGATACGATAGTATTGCGATTCTACGATATGCTAAGTATTGCGATACGATATATTGCGATATTGCAGATCACATGGCTCATATCCGTCTTCCCTTCCTGGTGAAAACATGTATTGTAATATTAATAGTTTGTGTAAATAACCCAATGTGTGTTCTTTGAACCTGAAAAGGAGATGGCATTGTTTTTGTTACTTTCATTGCAATTGTATACCTGTCTTAACGTAACTTCCTGTTTTATATACGACCATCTTTCGGAGGGATATGCTAGAGTTTATATAATAAAATATCGATACTTGGCGTCCGTGTATCGATACAATATCGCCACGCAAAGTATCGCGATACAATGCTGTATCGATTATTTCCCCCACCCCTAATAGACACTATTCATCTTTTGCTTCTCCAGCTCTGAGGCACTTGCCGTATAATGTGTTGGTACTTCCTGTTGAGATGGACACAGATAAAAACCAGTCTGTCCTCTTGAGATCACACAGAGATCAATGATTATTTTACATGACTGATGAGTGTTATATTTTCACACAGGACTTGAGATGGTACGTCCTGCTCAGAAAAACCACAATCCACCATATTTAATGTCTGGAAAATAGTCAGACCCTGTAAAGTTATGAACTGTTCAGAGTCTGTAAAGGTGAAATACACACAGGAGATAACATGTGTTCATCAGATAGGTTCCTTGAGGACAGGTCGGCACAGTATATCATTTCTGCATCAATGTTGTTGTTGTTGTTTACCAACTGGCAGGGAGAGTTATTATAAACGGATGCATGAGATTTTACTGTCATATGTCCTCCTGCAGTCACTAACAGAGGATGCTGTAAAACCTCCCATCAGTGGAGCTGGGAATTATCTATCATAACTCAAAAAAACTACATTTCAGATTTTTTCTGGAAATGTTCTCAACACTCTGACTTTGTTACTTCAAATTCTGACTTTTTCTTCAAAATCTCAAAATTCTGACTTTATTTTGAAAATCTCCAAATTCTGACTTTATTTTGAAAATCTCCAAATTCTGACTTTATTTTGAAAATAAAAAAATCTTTACTTATTTCCGAAAATTCTGACTTTTCCTAAAAATTCAGATTTTATCAAAAAATTCAAAAACAATTCAAGAATTCAAAGTTTGACAAATTCTGACTTTTTTCACAAAATTCTGACTTTTTTCACAAAATTCTGACTTTTTTCACAAAATTCTGACTTTTTTCACAAAATTCTGACTGTTTCTGAAAATCTCAAATATTTACTTGTTTCAAAAAATTCTGACTTAATTCACACAATCACAAAATTCTGACTTTTTAGCAAAATTTCGACTTTCTGACTTTTTTCTCCAAAATCTCAAAGACAATAACTTTATTTTGAAAATCTCAAAATGTATACTTTCTGAAATTCCTGAATACTAACGCATTACATGACATACGTAGGAGGTGTCGTACAGTACAGAGGATTTTCTCTTGAGTACTTAGGGGTTACTGCAGCATCAGTTTATGGCCTGAGTGATAAAGGAGACTCTTCTTTAACCTTGCTGCATTACCGCGGCCGTTATGGAGTCCACACATTATGGTATTGATCGGGGGGTGAGAGCATCATCTGTGTGTTGATGGACGTCCTGAGGTCCTTAAAGCCTTTTGTATCTGCATGCTGAGTCATCCTCAGATATACATCTCTATCTTTCTAATAAAACAGGGCGTAGGCAGCGCTTCCACTGCAGCGAACCACTCGAATCAACGGGCGTCTGTTTTGTCTCCATGAAGGAAAGTAGTGGATAGTAGCTGGTGCTTTTTAAAAAGTGCTTTCCGGGTCCAGTTTCCACTAAACAGTGATGTGCTAACGGGAGGGGTTCCTCTGTGTAAGATGCTTTCTGCCCTCCCACTTCTACTCACAAATCTGTTTTCCTTTTATTTATTACTGCCAAATTCCTTTATATTCCATTCTATTTCTCTGTAAATACTGCTATATTTTACTATATTTTTTATTATTTCTAATATTTTTTAATGTTATTTTTCATGTATGCATCATGACATCAAGTCAAATTCCTCGTACGTGTCAACCTACCTGGAAATAAACCTGATTCTGATTCGGAAATTGTTAATAATGAACAAGTAGAATACATTTAAAAAATAGAAAACTGTGCAGATTGGTCAGAGAGACTCGTCCCGAGATATCTGGAGAAACCCTTTCTAACCCAGTGAGGTCTAAAACATGGCTATAGACTCAGTTCACATACAGTCAGCACTTTAACTCATTGTCTAGTTGCAGCACTGTGTAGAACCGCAATGTTAGAAAGGTAGAGGAAGGGTTCCAGCACATAGAACCTGCCGGATGCTGACCTGCAGATGTTGTGGTTGTTGTTGTTGACATTAATTTAAATAAGCCTTGGACGATTTGGACAATTGTAGCTTGGGTTCACACACTTCCAGGTTCACAATAGGACTCCACGAGCTGGCAAAGAGACCATCAAGTACTATAAATCTGAACACTGCTGACCATTGTAAGCCAACAAAGACTTCCTGGGAAGGCTGAATGTGTTTGACCCAGAGTAAGTGGTTAGATTGAACCTTTCAGAATCAGAAGTACTTTATTAGCGGACTCAGCGAGGACATGTACAGCGCTACAGCAAAAAGAGGCATAGCAGATATATAAGGCATGCAAGAATAAAGAGGCTCTAACATGTTAAATATAGAGAGAAAGCTCACATTACTCATACAAATAAAGACATACGTGCTCATCCATGGCTACAAATGATTAGCTGCATTTAAATAGTGAACATATTAAGGTTTGAGATACTATACAAATGATGATGGTATTGCCGAGAGAAGTGTCTTGAATCCGAAAGAATAAAAGAGTCATTCATCAGCAGCTCTGAAGGAAAGCATGATCGATGTCAGAGAGCAGAGAGCCTCATCTGCTGGAGGTCAGAGGGCGATGGATCCATTTGTTCCTGGGGCTTTAAACCGGCTTCATTTGCACGACAGATAAATGTCCTTGCACCTAAAGCACTTTCTGCTAACACCAGAGCACTTTGTGCACTTGGCATCTTTCCTTCCTCTCTTTGTGTGAGCTCTGCTGCAGGTCACATGTATCCTAGAACTGAACTTTATGAATCCTCCTGCACTCCCTTTCTCTCTCTCATCCTAACTGCATGTGGATCCTAATGCATCCGGTGTGGATATTGCTGTGTTTCTTTCGTTGAAGGATGAGAGTCATACCGTGGAGCCGATCTCAGTTTATTTACTGACAACAGAAAACAAACCAGTCGTTAACATATATTCAGTTTCCCCTCACACTGACTCCTCTAAAAGGAAAGGGTAAAACATGAGACACAATATGAAGGGAGAATAATGTTCTGTGTACAGCGACTGCACTCTGGAGGTTCCTCCCCCTGATTTGAGACCTAGTTAGGAAACGATTAGTGAAGGAGGAACACAGAATTATTCAATACAAAACACAGCATTTGTGTGATTTCCTTGTTTTGTTTCCTTGTGTTGTTTCCTTGTGTGGTTTCCTTGTGTTGTTTCCTTGTTTTGTTTCCTTGTGTTGTATCCTCAGGTTTTACTTCCTCTTGTTGTTTCTTGTGTTGTTTCCTTGTGTTGTTCCTTGTTTTGTTTCCTTGTGTTGTATCCTCAGGTTTTATTTCCTCTTGTTGTTTCCTTGTGTTGTTTCCTTGTGTTGTTTCCTTGTATTGTTTCCTTGTGTTGTTTCCTTGTGTTGTTTCCTTGTTTTGTTTCCTTGTGTGTATCCTCAGGTTTTATTTCTTTGTTGTTTCCTTGTGTTGTTTCCTTGTGTTGTTTCCTTGTATTGTTTTGTTTGTTTCCCTGTGTTGTTTCCTGTGTTGTTTTCTTTGTGTTTGTTTCCTTGTGTTGTTTCCTTGTGTGTTATGTTGTGTTTCCTTGTATTGTTTCCTTGTTTTGTTTCCTTGTTTTGTTTCCCTGTGTTGTTCCTTGTGTTGTTTCCTTGTTTTGTTTCCTTGTGTTGTTCCTTGTGTTGTTTCCTTGTGTTGTTTCCTTGTGTTGTTTCTTGTTTTGTTTCCTTGTGTTGTTTCCTTGTGTTGTTTCTTGTTTTGTTTCCTTGTGTTGTTTCCTTGTGTTGTTTCCTTGTGTTGTTTCCTTGTTTTGTTTCCTTGTGTTGTATCCTCAGGTTTTATTTCCTTTTGTTGTTTCCTTGTGTTGTTTCCTTGTTTTGTTTCCTTGTGTTGTTTCCTTGTGTTGTTTCCTTGTGTTGTTTCCTTGTGTTGTATCCTCAGGTTTTACTTCCTCTAGTTGTTTCCTTGTGTTGTTTCCTTGTTTTGTTTCCTTGTGTTGTATCCTCAGGTTTTATTTCCTCTTGTTGTTTCCTTGTGTTGTTTCCTTGTTTTGTTTCCTTGTGTTGTTTCCTTGTGTTGTTTCCTTGTTTTGTTTCCTTGTGTTGTATCCTCAGGTTTTATTTCCTCTTGTTGTTTCCTTGTGTTGTTTCCTTGTGTTGTTTCCTTGTTTTGTTTCCTTGTGTTGTATCCTCAGGTTTTACTTCCTCTTGTTGTTTCCTTGTGTTGTTTCCTTGTGTTGTTTCCTTGTTTTGTTTCCTTGTGTTGTATCCTCAGGTTTTATTTCCTCTTGTTGTTTCCTTGTGTTGTTTCCTTGTGTTGTTTCCTTGTATTGTTTCCTTGTTTTGTTTCCCTGTGTTGTTTCCTTGTGTTGTTTCCTTGTGTTGTTTCCTTGTGTTGTTTCCTTGTATTGTTTCCTTGTTTTGTTTCCTTGTTTTGTTTCCCTGTGTTGTTTCCTTGTGTTGTTTCCTTGTTTTGTTTCCTTGTGTTGTTTCCTTGTGTTGTTTCCTTGTGTTGTTTCCTTGTGTTGTTTCCTTGTTTTGTTTCCTTGTGTTGTTTCCTTGTGTTGTTTCCTTGTTTTGTTTCCTTGTGTTGTTTCCTTGTGTTGTTTCCTTGTGTTGTTTCCTTGTTTTGTTTCCTTGTGTTGTTTCCTTGTGTTGTTTCCTTGTGTTGTTTCCTTGTGTTGTATCCTCAGGTTTTACTTCCTCTAGTTGTTTCCTTGTGTTGTTTCCTTGTTTTGTTTCCTTGTGTTGTATCCTCAGGTTTTATTTCCTCTTGTTGTTTCCTTGTGTTGTTTCCTTGTTTTGTTTCCTTGTGTTGTTTCCTTGTGTTGTTTCCTTGTTTTGTTTCCTTGTGTTGTATCCTCAGGTTTTATTTCCTCTTGTTGTTCCTTGTGTTGTTTCCTTGTGTTGTTTCCTTGTGTTGTTTCCTTGTATTGTTTCCTTGTTTTGTTTCCTTGTGTTGTTTCCTTGTGTTGTTTCCTTGTGTTGTATCCTCAGGTTTTATTTCCTCTTGTTGTTTCCTTGTGTTGTTTCCTTGTGTTGTTTCCTTGTATTGTTTCCTTGTTTTGTTTCCCTGTGTTGTTTCCTTGTGTTGTTTCTTTGTGTTGTTTCCTTGTGTTGTTTCCTTGTGTTGTTTCCTTGTGTTGTTTCCTTGTATTGTTTCCTTGTTTTGTTTCCTTGTTTTGTTTCCCTGTGTTGTTTCCTTGTGTTGTTTCCTTGTTTTGTTTCCTTGTGTTGTTTCCTTGTGTTGTTTCCTTGTGTTATTTCCTTGTGTTGTTTCCTTGTTTGGTTTCCTTGTGTTGTATCCTCAGGTTTTATTTCCTCTTGTTGTTTCCTTGTGTTGTTTCCTTGTTTTGTTTCCTTGTGTTGTTTCCTTGTGTTGTTTCCTTGTGTTGTTTCCTTGTGTTGTATCCTCAGGTTTTACTTCCTCTAGTTGTTTCCTTGTGTTGTTTCCTTGTTTTGTTTCCTTGTGTTGTATCCTCAGGTTTTATTTCCTCTTGTTGTTTCCTTGTGTTGTTTCCTTGTTTTGTTTCCTTGTGTTGTTTCCTTGTGTTGTTTCCTTGTTTTGTTTCCTTGTGTTGTATCCTCAGGTTTTATTTCCTCTTGTTGTTTCCTTGTGTTGTTTCCTTGTGTTGTTTCCTTGTGTTGTTTCCTTGTATTGTTTCCTTGTTTTGTTTCCTTGTGTTGTTTCCTTGTGTTGTTTCCTTGTGTTGTATCCTCAGGTTTTATTTCCTCTTGTTGTTTCCTTGTGTTGTTTCCTTGTGTTGTTTCCTTGTGTTGTTTCCTTGTATTGTTTCCTTGTTTTGTTTCCCTGTGTTGTTTCCTTGTGTTGTTTCTTTGTGTTGTTTCCTTGTGTTGTTTCCTTGTGTTGTTTCCTTGTGTTGTTTCCCTGTGTTGTTTCCTTGTGTTGTTTCCTTGTGTTGTTTCCTTGTTTTGTTTCCTTGTGTTGTTTCCTTGTGTTGTATCCTCAGGTTTTATTTCCTCTTGTTGTTTCCTTGTGTTGTTTCCTTGTATTGTTTCCTTGTTTTGTTTCCTTTTGTTGTTTCCTTGTGTTGTTTCCTTGTATTGTTTCCTTGTTTTGTTTCCTTAAGTTGTTTCCTTGTGTTGTTTCCTTTTGTTGTTTCCTTGTGTTGTCTCCTTGTGTTGTTTCCTTGTTTTGTTTCCTTGTGTTGTTTCCTTGTGTTGTATCCTCAGGTTTTATTTCCACTAGTTGTTTCCTCTTGTTGTTTCCTTGTGTTGTCTCCTTGTGTTGTTTCCTTGTTTTGTTTCCTTGTGTTGTTTCCTCTTGTTGTATCCTCAGGTTTTGTTTCCTCTAGTTGTTTCCTTGTGTTGTTTCCTCTAGTTGTTTCCTTGTGTTGTTTCCTCTAGTTGTTTCCTTGTGTTGTTTCCTCTTGTTGTATCCTCAGGTTTTATTTCCTCTAGTTGTTTCCTTGTGTTGTTTCCTCATGTGACTTCCTCCTGTCCTTTGCTCTCCTTGTTTCCTCTTGTTGTATCCTCAGGTCTTATTTCCTCTAGTTGTTTCCTTGTGTTGTTTCCTCAGGTTTTGTTTCCTCTAGTTGTTTCCTTGTGTTGTTTCCTCACATGTGACTCCCTCCTGTCCTTTGCTCTCCTTGTTTCCTCTATTGTTTCCTGTGTTGTTTCCTCATGTGACTTCCTCCTGTCCTTTGCTCTCCTTGTTTCCTCTAGTTGTTTCCTTGTGTTGTTTCCTCATGTGACTTCCTCCTGTCCTTGCTCTTCTTGTTTCCTCTTGTTGTATCCTCAGGTCTTGTTTCTCTAGTTTGTTTCCTTGTGTTGTTTCCTTGTATTGTTTCCTCTAGTTGTTTCCTTGTGTTGTTTCCTCATGTGACTTCCTCCTGTCCTTTGCTCTCCTTGTTTCCTCTTGTTGTATCCTCAGGTCTTGTTTCCTCTAGTTGTTTCCTTGTGTTGTTTCCTTGTATTGTTTCCTCTAGTTGTTTCCTTGTGTTGTTTCCTCATGTGACTTCCTCCTGTCCTTTGCTCTCCTTGTTTCCTCTTGTTGTATCCTCAGGTCTTATTTCCTCTAGTTGTTTCCTTGTGTTGTTTCCTCAGGTTTTGTTTCCTCTAGTTGTTTCCTTGTGTTGTTTCCTCACATGTGACTCCCTCCTGTCCTTTGCTCTCCTTTTTCCTCTAGTTGTTTCCTTGTGTTTTCCTCATGTGACTTCCTCCTGTCCTTTGCTCTCCTTGTTTCCTCTAGTTGTTTCCTTGTGTTGTTTCCTCATGTGACTTCCTCCTGTCCTTTGCTCTCCTTGTTTCCTCTTGTTGTATCCTCAGGTCTTGTTTCCTCTAGTTGTTTCCTTGTGTTGTTTCCTTGTATTGTTTCCTCTAGTTGTTTCCTTGTGTTGTTTCCTCATGTGACTTCCTCCTGTCCTTTGCTCTCCTTGTTTCCTCTAGTTGTTTCCTTGTGTTGTTTCCTCATGTGACTTCCTCCTGTCCTTTGCTCTCCTTGTTTCCTCTTGTTGTATCCTCAGGTCTTGTTTCCTCTAGTTGTTTCCTTGTGTTGTTTCCTTGTATTGTTTCCTCTAGTTGTTTCCTTGTGTTGTTTCCTCATGTGACTTCCTCCTGTCCTTTGCTCTCCTTGTTTCCTCTTGTTGTATCCTCAGGTCTTGTTTCCTCTAGTTGTTTCCTTGTGTTGTTTCCTTGTATTGTTTTCCTCTAGTTGTTTCCTGTGTTTGTTTCCTCATGTGACTTCCTCCTGTCCTTTGCTCTCCTTGTTTCCTCCCGTCATCTGTAATCATTGATTTACAAAGAAGCATCTGACACTGAGCACTGCATATCGTTCCTCTGAGGAAACCCTTCTCTCCTGTTGTGGAGTTCTTCCTCCATCGCTGACCACAGTTTATTTTGGCCTCCTCTCCTCCTCTCCTCCTTCATCCTTCCTGGTGTAATGCGACCCGTTGACGTGCATTGATCCCGGTCCTCCTGCCTCTCTTCGTTATTGACTTTCTGTCCTCCGGTCGGTAGAGTTGTGACGTTCGTTCTGCAGCGTAGAGTCGAGCTGAAAGTGGAACGTTTGATTAAAGAAACCTCTCCTGCTCTCTGCGGCGCTCCCTCTCCTTCAGGAAGGATGTACAGGTGTTAGTGCGCGTAAATGCTCTGCAAAGGATAACATTCCTGTGTTCCCTTCTGACGGAGTTTCTCTCCTACAATCAACCTTTTCCCGAAAATCTCAGAATTCTGATTTTTTTTAATTTTTGAAAAGTCTGATTTTTCTCATAAATGTAAAAAATCTGACTTTGTTTAAAAAATTTAAAAAATGCAGACTTTTTTTCCAGAATTATGACTTTTTCCTCAGAATAACAGATTTTCAGAAGAAAGTCTAAATGTTCTGATTTTCAGGAAAAGTCAACATTTTCAGAATTCTGTCTGAATTTTTGAAAAAAGTCTGAATTTGAGATTTTCTGGAAGAAATTTTAGAAAAAGTCAAAGCAGTAGTTTGTACGACACAAAGTAATTAGTGCAGCGTTTGTTCAGACCTGAAAAGCTGAAAATGAGTCTGAAAGAGTCTTCCTCTTCCTGTGTTCACGAGACCAGCTCTTTAGTTCCTCTTCCTGTGTTCATGAGACCAGCTCTTTAGTTCCTCTTCCTGTGTTCACGAGACCAGCTCTTTAGTTCCTCTTCCTGTGTTCATGAGACCAGCTCTTTAGTTCCTCTTCCTGTGTTCATGAGACCAGCTCTTTAGTTCCTCTTCCTGTGTTCATGAGACCAGCTCTTTAGTTCCTCTTCCTGTTTCATGAGACCAGCTCTTTAGTTCCTCTTCCTGTGTTCATGAGACCAGCTCTTTAGTTCCTCTTCCTGTGTTCATGAGACCAGCTCTTTAGTTCCTCTTCCTGTGTTCACGAGACCAGCTCTTTAGTTCCTCTTCCTGTGTTCATGAGACCAGCTCTTTAGTTCCTCTTCCTGTGTTCATGAGACCAGCTCTTTAGTTCCTCTGTCTGTGTTCACGAGACCAGCTCTTTAGTTCCTCTTCCTGTGTTCACGAGACCAGCTCTTTAGTTCCTCTGTCTGTGTTCACGAGACCAGCTCTTTAGTTCCTCTTCCTTTGTTCATGAGACCAGCTCTTTAGTTCCTCTTCCTGTGTTCATGAGACCAGCTCTTTAGTTCCTCTTCCTGTGTTCATGAGACCAGCTCTTTAGTTCCTCTTCCTGTGTTCATGAGACCAGCTCTTTAGTTCCTCTTCCTGTGTTCATGAGACCAGCTCTTTAGTTCCTCTTCCTGTGTTCATGAGACCAGCTCTTTAGTTCCTCTGTCTGTGTTCACGAGACCAGCTCTTTAGTTCCTCTTCCTGTGTTCATGAGACCAGCTCTTTAGTTCCTCTTCCTGTGTTCATGAGACCAGCTCTTTAGTTCCTCTTCCTGTGTTCATGAGACCAGCTCTTTAGTTCCTCTTCCTGTGTTCATGAGACCACTCTTTAGTTCCTCTTGCTGTGTTCATGAGACCAGCTCTTTAGTTCCTCGTCTGTGTTCATGAGACCAGCTCTTTAGTTCCTCTTCCTGTGTTCACGAGACCAGCTCTTTAGTTCCTCTTCCTGTGTTCATGAGACCAGCTCTTTAGTTCCTCTTCCTGTGTTCACAGACCAGCTCTTTAGTTCCTCTTCCTGTGTTCATGAGACCAGCTCTTTAGTTCCTCTTCCTGTGTTCATGAGACCAGCTCTTTAGTTCCTCTTCCTGTGTTCATGAGACCAGCTCTTTAGTTCCTCTTCCTGTGTTCACGAGACCAGCTCTTTAGTTCCTCTTCCTGTGTTCATGAGACCAGCTCTTTAGTTCCTCTTCCTGTGTTCACGAGACCAGCTCTTTAGTTCCTCTTCCTGTGTTCATGAGACCAGCTCTTAGTTCCTCTTCCTGTGTTCATGAGACCAGCTCTTTAGTTCCTCTTCCTGTGTTCACGAGACCAGCTCTTTAGTTCCTCTTCCTGTGTTCATGAGACCAGCTCTTTAGTTCCTCTTCCTGTGTTCATGAGACCAGCTCTTTAGTTCCTCTTCCTGTGTTCACGAGACCAGCTCTTTAGTTCCTCTTCCTGTGTTCATGAGACCAGCTCTTTAGTTCCTCTTCCTGTGTTCACGAGACCGCTCTTTAGTTCCTCTTCCTGTGTTCACGAGACCAGCTCTTTAGTTCCTCTTCCTGTGTTCATGAGACCAGCTCTTTAGTTCCTCTTCCTGTGTTCATGAGACCAGCTCTTTAGTTCCTCTTCCTGTGTTCACAGACCAGCTCTTTAGTTCCTCTCTCCTGTGTTCATGAGACCAGCTCTTAGTTCCTCTTCCTGTGTTCATGAGACCAGCTCTTTAGTTCCTCTTCCTGTGTTCACGAGACCAGCTCTTTAGTTCCTCTGTCTGTGTTCATGAGACCAGCTCTTTAGTTCTCTTCCTGTGTTCATGAGGACCAGCTCTTTAGTTCCTCTTCCTGTGTTCATGAGACAGCTCTTTAGTTCTCTTCCTGTAGTCATGGAAACATTTTTTAAATGAAGCAGCAAACAGGCGAGTAACTTTCACTCTTCCTGCGCTGTGAACACGATATCTGAAGCGATTCATCACACGTCTCTGTGCTCTCTCATCACTCAGCCTCAGTGCACGGACAAATAACTTACATTTATTATCCTGACACAGAGAGGCTGCAGGGACACATGGACCCTTTAAAGTGTGCCTTAATGAAGTACATGTAGGAGACTGATTGTTGTTCCTGTGTGTGGGCGCTCTGATTAATTGAATCTCCTCCAGCTGTGTGCCGGACTAATTTCACGTCTTAATGCCGCCGCTCTAACGGCTCCGAGCCTCTCTCCTGGGTGTCGGAGTGTTTGCATGAAATAAATCAGCCGGAGCTCCAGTACACCAACATACATAATATAATCAAGGCTCTGCTTGCTGTCGTCGTGTTTTGAAGCTTAACCCTCCGTCCTGTTGGGGCAGATCTGACCCATGGACTGCCTTCATCAGAACTATTCTGACTTTCTCTGAACCCTTTTTTAAGTACGTTTACAGCTTAAAAGGGAGTTACAATTCTAAATTCTGACTTTTTTCCAGAAAAGCTCAGAATTCTGACTTTATTCTAAAATAAAAAAAATCTGACTTTTTCTCTGAACATTTGGACTTTTACTGAAAATCAAAAAATTCTGACTTTCTTCTGATGAAAATAGTCAGAATTCTGAGATATTCAGAAAGAAGTAAAAGCAAGAGTTTTCACGATACAAATGAACTTGTGTAGAGTTTGTGAAGACCTGAAAAGGTGAACAAGCCAAGAGTTTATTGGTGTGTTGTCCACTAGAACCACATTTTACATTCAATCCTAGTCTAAGACCTGCATCTCTTCCAGGCCGAAACACGTTGCACAGAAACAGAGACATCTGATCCGTCTGAAGACACTCAGGCAGGAAATGCTGTTTCTGCCCCGTTCTATATGTCGTAGAGTCTCTGGTTACAGTGACTGTATGTGTGTGTTTGTGTGTGTGTGTGTGTGTGTTTCTCTGTGTGTGTGTGTATCTCTCTCTGTGTGTGTCTGTGTGTGTGTGTCTCTATGTGTGTGTTTGTGTGTGTATCTCTGTGTGTGTGTGTGTGTATCTCTGTGTGTGTGTGTCTCTCACTGTGTGTGTGTGTATGTGTCTCTATGTGTATGTGTGTGTGTATCTCTCTATGTGTATGTGTGTGTGTATCTCTCTCTGTGTGTGTGTGTGTGTGTCTCTCAGTGTGTGTGTGTGTGTGTGTGTGTGTGTGTGTGTGTGTGTGTCATTGCTGGTGCTGAAGCTGATTTCCTATCTTCCCGGTGGTCTTCTGTTACCATGGAAACCACAGAGCAGCTGTGATTCTGAGAAACAATAACAAGATGGAGGAGTAGGGGGGGGGGGTTCAGGGCTGACGGTGTGAGGGATCAAATTAAAGGGGAGAGAGAGGTTGTTGTTGTTTTATTATTATTAGAGGATAAACATTTATAAAAATGATTACTGAGAAATCAAGAGTCCCTTGTTTTTCGTGAGAGAATCTGTTCAATTATCGTTGATTTATCAATTTTTAATTAGAGTTGAATAGAAATGGACTTTATTCCCTTTTTATTGTTTTCTATACGTTTTAGTGCAAAGGCTAACACATGTAGCAGGAGAGGACTCTTTAAGTAGAAACACAATACTGATATACACCTGAACATCAGCAGGAGAGGACTCTTTAAAGTAGAGACACTACATACTGATATACACCTGAACATCAGCAGGAGAGGACTCTTTAAAGTAGAGACACTACATACTGATATACACCTGAACATCAAGGAGAGGACTCTTTAAAGTAGAGACACTAAATACTGATATACACCTGAACATCAGCAGGAGAGGACTCTTTAAAGTAGAGACACTATATACTGATATACACCTGAACATCAGCAGGGAGGACTCTTTAAAGTAGAGACACTACATACTGATATACACCTGAACATCGAGGGAGAGGACTCTTTAAAGTAGAGACACTATACTGATATACACCTGAACATCAGCAGGAGAGGACTCTTTAAAGTAGAGACACTACATACTGATATACACCTGAACATCAGCAGGAGAGGACTCTTTAAAGTAGAGACACTACATACTGATATACACCTGAACGTCAGCAGGAGAGGACTCTTTAAAGTAGAGACACTACATACTGATATACACCTGAACATCAGCAGGAGAGGACTCTTTAAAGTAGAGACACTAAATACTGATATACACCTGAACATCAGCAGGAGAGGACTCTTTAAAGTAGAGACACTACATACTGATATACACCTGAACATCAGCAGGAGAGGACTCTTTAAAGTAGAAACACTACATACTGATATACACCTGAACATCAGCAGGAGAGGACTCTTTAAAGTAGAGACACTACATACTGATATACACCTGAACATCAGCAGGAGAGGACTCTTTAAAGTAGAGACACTACATACTGATATACACCTGAACATCAGCAGGAGAGGACTCTTTAAAGTAGAGACACTACATACTGATATTATCACGTTTTGGTTAATTCTTCTCCATCATTCTGTCCTGAGCTGTGTTGTATTCTGGGTAATGTAGTCAGGGCTGTTTTAAAGCCGGTGTCATCACTGTATTGATTGTGCTCTGATGGAGCCAGCCTTGGAGCTAAATGCTAAATATCGCCCCCTCTTTAATGATCTCAGTGAAATTCATTTGTTTCCCCGTGGCCCTTTAATTGGGTTCCGTGCGCCGTCAGCAGGACCTCGCAGAGCAACAGGGACATAAAGATTTCTATGAATCACGCTTTAGTTGTAAAAAACACACAAAAGGACCTTCTTATTTTTCTGTAAACAGAGCTGCAACAAATGATCATATCCATCTTTGATTAATCTGCTCATTAATTAAGTGATTGTTATTTATAAAATGTCAGAAAAATATCCGTTATATTTCATTTTTAAAGGACTTGTTTATTCACCATCAACCAAAACACAAAGATCTTCAGTTTGTTATTCATTTGTTCTTTTTTTTGCTCATTTACTTTGATTTTGAGGAAAGTCCGTAAATGCTGTTATTCTGAATGAATGTTCACTTTGTTTTAGCTTTTCACTTCTAATCATCGACTTCTTCACATCTTCTCATCCTGATCTCTGCGTGTCTATAGCCTTCACATGTCCTTTATAAATATTTTACATATTGACAACGGACAGAGTCTTATTTCTCCAATAGTGGTGGTGCAGATGGAGATAATCTGCAGAGAGGTTTTATTTACTGTGCGCACCATGAATAAATGATGGAGGAGGTTTCAGAGGAGGAGAGATGGGGTCTCCTGCTTAACGGATGCAGGGAGTTTGTTAGCCGTATGAAACACTCTGTTTCTGCTCAGGACCTTAAATCATTGCTCTGTAATCCAAACGGGCGAGGAGGAAGAGCTTGTTTCTTAAACCTGAAACCAACTGGGAGATTTGTATCCATGGTTGAGACGAAGCTGCTGTTTTTAAGTAGACAAAACTACGTAGGCTGACAAGTGCTATCTCTTCCATCAGCTTCAGAAAGGATGCAGATATAAAGGTTCCCAAAACACATGAAGAAACATCTTCATTATAAAACTGAACAGCTGTCTCTGTCTCAGAGTCAGTCGTCTCATAACTGGAAGTGTTAGTCAGTATATCTGAAAGGACTAGGTTAGCTACGTTAGCTAGCTAGCTTACAGCAGATCTGCAGTGACATCAGAAGGAGTCGTGACCACATTGTTAAAATAAGACCAGAAAACATTTTAGGTACGTTTCCAACAACAGAGACAGTTGTTCAGCTTTATCATCCTGAACATCACCAAGGTCCCAGCTGTGTGCGTCACTCTTTAGTGTCCCCTGGTCTCCAGCTGTGTGCGTCACTCTTTAGTGTCCCCTGGTCTCCCAGCTGTGTGCGTCACTCTTTAGTGTCCCCTGGTCTCCCAGCTGTGTGCGTCACTCTTTAGTGTCCCCTGGTCTCCCAGCTGTGTTCGTCACTCTTTAGTGTCCCCTGGTCTCCCAGCTGTGTGTGTCACTCTTAAGTGTCCCTGGTCTCCCAGCTGTGTGCATCACTCTTTAGTGTCCCTGGTCTCCCAGCTGTGTGCGTCACTCTTTAGTGTCCCCTGGTCTCCAGCTGTGTGCGTCACTCTTTAGTGTCCCCTGGTCTCCAGCTGTGTGCGTCACTCTTTAGTGTCCCCTGGTCTCCCAGCTGTGTGCGTCACTCTTTAGTGTCCCCTGGTCTCCCAGCTGTGTGCGTCACTCTTAGTGTCCCCTGGTCTCCCAGCTGTGTGCGTCACTCTTTAGTGTCCCCTGGTCTCCCAGCTGTGTGCATCACTCTTTAGTGTCCCCTGGTCTCCCAGCTGTGTGCGTCACTCTTTAGTGTCCCCTGGTCTCCCAGCTGTGTGCGTCACTCTTTAGTGTCCCCTGGTCTCCCAGCTGTGTGCGTCACTCTTCTCTCAAGTTCTGGAGGGCCACCATACATAACCCAGGTTTTTATGCAACCTAAAAATGTCGTTTCATTTCACTTCACAACTTTAAGTGAAGTCTTTCACATCGTACGTCTACAAACTGTTTTTATCCTACGGTCAGATGTGTAATTGTGATTATTCTGCTTTTTAAATTGAACACTGGAGACTAGCCGATGTATCTTTAGTCTATAAATATCTTATCGATTTCATGATCAAACTAAAACTACATTCCTCAGAAAACATGAGGCTCATTTCATGCCAATCGTTCTCTCTGCTTTACTACATCCCATAAAGATCCACACAGCGATGAAACATGTCCTTTCCCACCAGCTCTAGTTTCTGTTGTACACCATGTTCTGCTGCAGCCTCTCTTCACCCTCCATGTTTGTTCTTTCTGTCTTCTCTCCTATACCGAGACTCTTGATTTAGGACGCGGCCAACAATAACTTTACCGCCTTTCAGCATAAACATTTCCTCTACCATCTTCCTGTTGTTGCTCCTCATCTCAGGCTCAACCAGCAGAGACAGAAATGTATTCCTCTTGTGTTGTCAGCAGAGTGGTTTTGTGCAGAAAAGCAAACACAGTTCAAGGGTTCAGCTCTCAGATTTTAATGAGTATTTCTCTCTCAGTGGATGTAGACTCTATCTCTTTCTCAAATATTATATTACAGCATGGGGACATAACGTGCTCACTGGACAACAAGATGGCGACCTATTGTTACTCTGTGAATGGCGTAGTTTGCCATCATAACCTATTACACACACAGCTGTTATTAACATAATATTTACACAACCATAGCTGGGTTAGTTTTAAAGCTTTGTGGAAGTGACAGCTCTTCACAGCGTTTAAATGCAAGGGAAATGTTAAATAAATGTTCACATTACATTCAGCTGCAGAAATGTATTGGTATTAAAATTGAAGACCCACCAGTCCTCAGAATGTGTCACCAGTTAACAGAGTCTTAATAAAATGGAGACGAAGGATTTTCAGAACAAACCGGATAGTTTACGCAAATAAATTAATCAGGCTGTATACTTCTCTCCGAGCCTATCAACACTTTATCTACATTTTAGTTTCTGTGTTGCAAATGGTGAAAACGAAACAGCCAATTAAATAATAACTTTGCTTTTTGCAATCAATATATTTTGTTTTTCCTGTCTCTCTCTCTTTATTACCTCAGATTGTAGAGAAGTCTATGAGGAAATGTTCCTACTTCTCTCTCTCTTTATTACCTCAGATTGTAGAGAAGTCTATGAGGAAATGTTCCTACTTCTCTCTCTCTCTATTACCTCAGATTGTATAGAAGTCTATGAGGAAATGTTCCTACTTCTCTCTCTCTCTATTACCTCAGATTGTATAGAAGTCTATGAGGAAATGTTCCTACTTCTCTCTCTCTCTATTACCTCAGATTGTAGAGAAGTCTATGAGGAAATGTTCCTACTTCTCTCTCTCTTTATTACCTCAGATTGTAGAGAAGTCTATGAGAAAGTGTTCCTGCTTCTCTCTCTCTTTATTACCTCAGATTGTATAGAAGTCTATGAGGAAATGTTCCACTTCTCTCTCTCTTTATTACCTCAGATTGTAGAGAAGTATATGAGGAAATGTTCCTACTTCTCTCTTATTACCTCAGATTGTAGAGAAGTCTGAGGAAATGTTCCTACTTCTCTCTCTCTTTATTACCTCAGATTGTAGAGAAGTCTATGAGGAAATGTTCCTACTTCTCTCTCTCTTTATTACCTCAGATTGTATAGAAGTCTATGAGGAAATGTTCCTGCTTCTCTCTCTCTTTATTACCTCAGATTGTAGAGAAGTCTATGAGGAAATGTTCCTGCTTCTCTCTCTCTTTATTACCTCAGATTGTAGAGAAGTCTATGAGGAAATGTTCCTACTTCTCTCTCTCTCACCTCAGATTGTAGAGAAGGCTATGAGGAAATGTTCCTAGTTCTCTCTCTCTTTATTACCTCAGATTGTAGAGAAGGCTATGAGGAAATGTTCCTACTTCTCTCTCTCTTTATTACCTCAGATTGTAGAGAAGGCTATGAGGAAATGTTCCTACTTCTCTCTCTCTTTATTACCTCAGATTGTAGAGAAGGCTATGAGAAAATGTTCCTACTTCTCTCATGATTTTTTTACAAGTTACATTCATTTTGGTTTCCGTGTAGATGTGTTGGAGAGCTGCTGGTTTCCCACCTGAAACATCTCAGATGATTCAGACTGAATCCCTCCCACGCTTCAGAAATCCTCATGTCTCTTTTACCTCACTCTCTCTCTCTCTCTCTCTCTCTCTCTCTCTCTCTCTCTCTCTCTCTCTCTCTCTCTCTCTCTCTCTCTCTCTCTCTCTCTCTGTGCGTCCACACTGAGGTGTCACTCTGCCAGAGGAATACAACAACAACCAAAACTAGTTTCATTTTTTAACCTAAAACACACACAAAATTACTTTTAACTGTTATTCTTTTTACAAAAAACACATTAAATATATACAGAAAAACCTGAAACTATTCGTTTTTCATTTAATTTATTAAGTATTTTTATATTTATTGTCTTAGTCTTTTGTTATTTATACTTATTTATATTCTATATTTGTATTATTATTTCATATCATTGTTTTGTTCATGATATTGATTTGATCAGATCTTATCCTAATGTTGCAGCTGCAGATGGAAACGAGGCAGAACAGTCATTATCATACCCGTCTCACATTATGAACAAACGTGTGATTTATGACGGGAAACGTGTTTTCATAAAGAGACGGTGGCTCTGTGGTGATGATGAGGAGGATGATGAAGGTGAAACAAGCAGGGTGTTGATTTTTAGTGATTAAACACATTTATTTTTAATCCGACACACAGCTGCTCTGCGTTCAATAATATCCTGGCTTCCTGTTTGTCGTTTTGATTTATTAAAAGTGAATCTATTGATAATGCAGAATCACCCCAGGGGTAAATCTATTGATAATGCAGAATCACCCCAGGGGTAAATCTATTGATAATGCAGAATCACCCCAGGGGTAAGTCGTTTATAAAATGTAATTGAAGATGCAGATTCAGTTTAACAACCTTTAAAGATTATAAGACATGTCTCCATGCTCTAATGTTCAGAAAGCTCTTCTCTCATCCTGCCTGTGCTGCAGCTCCTCTTTTCACCCTCTGTCTGAAACCAGAGCCCAGTCTGCTCTGATTGGTTAGCTGGCCGCCTCTGTTGTGAATGGTCAACCAGCTTAGAGATGTCCCGCCCCTTAGCCTATCATGTACAATGTGTTGGAGCACTAGCCAATAGGAGCGCGAGTGTACCATCGTGATGTCACTACGTCCTGAAGTTGTTTTCCCTTCATAAATAAACAGCAGCACTTTGTAAACAAACAGTTAAAGACATACATGAATTAATATCTGCTCGTTATGACGGTTGGTTCGAATGTTAAACTCAATAAATGAGAAAATAATTGTAATATATAGTTTGTTTTGTTTCTTTAATGCACATTTTTAGTTTATATTTCTTATATTAATTTATATATTTTACAAAGTTTGTTCCTTCTCCTTTTTTTGTTGTCGGAAAAAAAACATATTAATATTATTCTCGAATTAGTTCCTCTCACATATACACACACACACACACACACACACACACACACACACACACACACACACACACACACACACACACACACACACAATAAGAAGGCAGCAGTCAGGATACAGAGGTTTTATTAACGGCAGGTAAAGACAGTGGGGGGTTGTGGGGGTGCAGTGAGTACATTGAAGACATTAGAACTACAAACATGGCCGCCCTGATTGTTCGTCAGTCCTGCTGCATATTCACAACGCAGGAAATAAAACGGTAAAAAGTCTCCAAACGATGGCTGTTCTCCTGCAGCGTTAATGAACTATCTATTTCATTTCCCTTTATTTCCTGTGCTGACAGTGATCATGATGATGAAGAGGAGAAAGGGGATATACACAGTTTCTATTTCTACTTCCTAACAGCTCTTCTTCTTCTTCTTCTTCTACTGTGAAACACATGGTGACAGAGCTACACTACGCAGGTTGCTTTGGCTCTGACTCGAAACATAAAAGGCTAAAAAGCTCTAGAAAAAGATCTAAATCTGTGGAAGAAGGCATCTGCAGCAAATGTCTGTTAAAGGTACAAGCCGTGCTTTTTAAAGGGACCGTCCACGCTCATGGTAACTCGGACTGAGGCAGTGTTTCGCAGATCCTCCCCGAGCTTCTTTCTGGTTTTTGGTCTGTCGTTGTTTGTGCGAGCCCGTCACAGTGCTCTGGGTCATGGTGAGGCTTAAGAGGGCAAACAACAGTGAGTGTGGTTTGATCAGTGGTTTGCTCAGGTCTGGTGCAGAGGGAGGAGGTGAGGGGGAGGTGGGAGATATTGAGGTGTGACGGTGCCTTTCATTACGCTAACGCTAATGCTTCAACCCAACGTTGGGGTAGAGGATCTTCCTGTAAACGTTAAAGTGTTTTACTGAAGTCTTCTCTAAAGGCGCGGCGCAGAACGTGTTAAGCTGCATCTGAATCACACTCCCCCGAGCTGATCAACTTCTTCTGATCGTTGTTTCTGAACGAGCTTTAGATACCAGATCTACAAATATCCTCATGTTTCATATTAAAATGATTAAACAGACGCACAGGAAAGTGGTATCACCATGGAGTCGGCACAGAATAAGACCGTTAATCGATCCTTAGATGTGTCTTAAGACCGACGCTCCATGAAGAAATAAGTCAAAACATTTGTCGAAGGTTTACAAGCTTTTTGTCGCCTGGTCGCAGTTTTCTACGTGTCCTCCGCATTTTTTTTTACCAGTTTACAGAGATAACTTTATCAGGTTTTCTGTACGCATTGGGTTAAAGTTAATCCATAATTAGTTTGCAACCCTAGACGTCGCTCCTTTACGTGGCTTGGGTATCTACGTTTCTTCTGCACGTTTTCATAGCAGTTACAGATTTCTAATATAACTAAACTGGGCTTCCTGTACGCGTTGGGTAGACAATCGAAATGTGGTCCCGTAACGAGTGTAATCAAACCCCATACCTTACATTTATAATTGTATTGACAACACTGTTAACACTGACCAATTAGCATCTTCTCGTTAGCATAATGAATAGCACCGTGTGTCTGTTAGCTATGGCAGCATGGCGGGAGTGTCGGGCTGGTTCTTGGTTTGCTGCTCACCCCCCGAGAGTAACCCGGGACCCAGATGCCCCCCCGTCGCTGCCCTCAGTCTGCCGTTCTGCTGCTCTCTGATTGGCTCCAGAAACACCACATGCTTGTTGTTGGTACTGACCTTGCGCCCGGGTCCCTCAGTGGTTGTCGGGGGCGTCTGGGTGAGGATGGAGGATTGTGCGCTTCCTATCAAGGCTTCATTTGGGGTGGCGGTAACTGGGCTTGGTGTTTTGAGGCAGGCGGGGCAACGACATGGCGTCAGATACAGATACATGAGAACCACCACCAGACTCACCACGCAGCCCAACAAGGTGGTGAAGCCCGTGTTGAACGGCTCCGAAAGATCGTCTTGCAGCGGAAGCACTGTCACGTTCACTTCGTGGCTCTCGTTGCGCCGCTGCTCCGAATCAAGAGACAAACACCAGTAGATCCCAGAGTCATTGGATTTGGCCTTCAAGATCTCCAAGCTGCCGTTAGGAAACATCCTCATGGTTCCGTTGTTCCCGGGCGGTGCCACGTATTCCTGCCGCGGAGAAACCCAGTGGAAGGTGAGTTGGCGACGGGCGAGCGAGGTGACGCAGTGAAGCAACAAACGACCCCCCGTTTTCACAGAGACGTTGCCCTCCTGCTGGATCGAAGTCATGTCGCACTTCTCGAAGTATCGGTCGTGTTGGAAGAAGCGAACGGTGCCTCTTGGGATCGCGAACACCAGGCAGATGTGATCCTTCCTGAATCCGTCATCGAGGGAATCCTTGTTGTTCCCACAGCCGAAACAAGCTGAACATGGCGCATTCGCATACCAGAGAGTTGTTGTGCAGGTAGAGGTTTCTCTGTAGAATCATCGGCAGGTTGGAGATGTCCTGAAGGGGCAATCTGTTCAGACGATTAGAGGACAAATCGAACGTGGACAGGTGAGGCTGGCTGTGCAGCGAGAAAAACGGAAAGTCAGTGAGTAGGTTGTGGCTGAGGTAAACCTTCTTCAATCCGCTGACTCCCGCAAACGCTCGGCTTTCCACCCGGACGATGCGGTTGTCGAACAGCAACAACTCTTCTAGCATCGGCACGTCCAGGAAGAAGTGATGCTCCAAAGCTCGCAGCTGATTGGACGACAGGTCAAGATGTCGCAGTCGAGAGGTGTTTCTGAATGCCCCCGGATGTACGGCGCTCACCTGGTTGTGAGATAATCGTAATGTTTCCAGTCGGTAGAGTTCTTCAAATCCGCCGCCTTCTAGTTGTTGGAGACGGTTGTGGCTGAGGTCAAGAGTCACGGTGGAAACGGGCATTTCTGAGGGGGGTCCGGTCAAATTGGCGTCGGTGCAGCTCAGGATGTCCGAAGCACAGATGCATTCTGGGAGAGAGTCCTGAGGGAGGCAGGGGGAGGCTTTGAGACTCACTAACAACAGGACCACGGACCACCATGATGCCTCCACGCCCTGCATGATGCCAGCGATTACTCTGGGATATATATCTCTGTCACTCTTCAGAGAGTCGCTTCACCTCCTAATATCTATTTTTATCTTTAATACCATCTAATGGGAGATACGGGGTCCCGCGATTCAATGAAGTCAGACTGAAAACACTCCTTTGTGCTCCAGTCAATCCTCACAGTGAATACAGAGCTGAATCCAGATCAAAATGAAGGCTCTTTGAGCAGGTTTTCTCTCAGGGATTGTGCTGTTATGTTAAAGGTTTGTCTCATGTGTCTTGATGTGTGTCTGTTGATGTTCCACATGGAGCTGCTGCGATGCAAGGAGCATTTCAGACTTCATCTGACCAATAAAGTATTATCGTATCGTTATCGTATCGTAATATTTTATGCATGCTTCTTAATTAATATTGTGCTACTCTTTACTGTTGCTGTTACAGTGTAAATGTCCCCTCTGTGGGATGTGTAGAGATGTTCTGATTCTGCTGTGAGATTCATCCACTCTGACGTATCAAACAGAAACAAAACTCTGAGCAATTTAAACAAATAATCTCCTCCTAGTGAATGAATCGATGAAGTAGTTTCATGCACTGAGTCTGTGTCCAGCCTCTCTGTTTTATGTCATATTAAAGTGAATACCTTTGGGGTTTGGACTAACATTTCCTGACATGAATCACCTAACCATGAATCCATGAATCGGTAAACAGTCCGCAGCTCTGGACCTGTAGTTCCAGTGTCTTCACACGTCGCTGTAATGTTTAAACTCCTGTCAGACGGAGAGCTGATCTGCAGTCAGGCTTCGGGGCACAAACACGCCGGCGTGCTCGTTTGTTTGGTGAAACCCGGTTAATGTTGAATGAGGCGATAGCACATGCATCCATCTGGAGGGTAAACACCAGGAAACAGAGCGTCAGGGAGGTCCAGGCGAACAAACCCAACCCAGCAGGCGTTTGTGAAGATAAACCAAGCGTACACCGGTCAAAGTGGAAACAAAAAGTGGATTCACATCAAAAAATATTCCTCCGTCGTGGGTTTTATTCCAAACATCGCACGGAGACTTCCTCTCATCTCTTGCAAATCCATTTATCCCATCACTGACACACACACACACACACACTCCTGATGACTTTATCTCCGGGTCGAAAGCCTTTTCATTTCACGCTTCACTCATTCTCCAAAGACGTAAAAAGGCTCAGCGTGTTTTATATCCAACATAATGTCACTTCCTGTCCCTCTTCTGTCTTCATGTCGCTAACGCTAACGCAGCGGATCAGGCTTTCAGCATCGTGCCCTCCTGCAGGAGAGAAAATATCCTCAGAGAGGGAAGTTGTGATCTGCCTCCCTCCTCCTCTCGCCTCACTAGTAGTGAGCTGTCTCCCCCCTCTCTCTCTCTCTCTCCCCCCTCTCTCTCTCTCCTCTCTCTCTCCCCTCTCTCTCTTCTCTCTCTCTCTCTCTCCTCTCTCTCTCCTCTCTCTCTCTCTCTCTCCCCCTCTCTCTCTCCTCTCTCTCTCCCTCTCTCTCTCCTCTCTCTCTCCCCCCTCTCTCTCTCTCTCTCTCTCTCCTCTCTCCCCCCCTCTCTCTCTCTCTCTCTCTCGCCCATCAGACCCTCCTCTTTCAGTCGCTTCTGTCTATTTCTGTTGCAGCCGTCACACTCACACTCTGTTGTTTTCACCCTCTGTGGCAGCATCACAGAGAGAGAGGGGGGGGGGAATCTGCAAACATCCTGAGGGTGTGTGTTCAGATCAGTGTGTGTGTTCAGATCAGTGTGTGTGTGTGTTCAGATCAGTGTGTGTCCAGATCAGTGTGTGTGTGTGTCCTGATGAGTGTGTGTGAAGTTGTCGTCTGGAGATCAAGAGGTTGCTGGTTTGATTCCCGGCTCTGCTGTCAGTGTGTGAGCGGCTTTTGAGTTGAACAAAGAAACATAAATATTGTTTGATTTTCATGTAACTTGGTGAAAGTTGGTTGAGGAAGGACTCGTACAATTTATGATCTGAGGCACGGGGGGGAAACATGCATTATGTTCCACTTCTGTAGTTCTGTAGGTGTTAGTGCATGTAAATGGTCTGCAGAGGCTCAAATCCCTGTGGTCCTCTCCCACACTAATTATAATAATACATTTTATTTAGAGCCGCCTTTCAAAGCAGGAAGCAGGGAACATGTAAGGAACATGTAAGGAAACAGGAAGCAGGGAACATGTAAGGAAGCGGGGAACATGTAAGGAAAAAGGGAACGGAACATCTAGTGAACATGTAGGGAAACAGGGGACATGTAAGGAAACAGGGGACATGTAAGGAAACAGGGAACATGTAAGGACACAGAGAACATGTAAGGAAACAGGGAACATGTAGGGAAACAGGGAACATGTAAGGAAACAGGGAACATCTAGTGAACATGTGGGGAAACAGGGAACATGTAGGGAATATGTAAGGAAACAGGGGACATGTAGGGAATATGTAAGGAAACAGGGAACATGTAGGGAATATGTAAGGAAACAGGGAACATGTAGGGAATATGTAAGGAAACAGGGGACATGTAGGGAAACAGGAGAAATGTAGGGAACATGTAGGGAAACAGGGAACATGTAAGGAAACAGGGAACAGGAAGCAGGGAACATGTAAGGAACATGTAAGGAAACAGGAAGCAGGGAACATGTAAGGAAGCAGGGAACATGTAAGGAAAAAGGGAACGGAACATCTAGTGAACATGTAGGGAAACAGGGGACATGTAAGGAAGCAGGGAACATGTAAGGACACAGGGAACATGTAAGGAAGCAGGGAACAGGGAACATCTAGTGAACATGTAGGGAAACAGGGAATATGTAAGGAAACAGGGGACATGTAGGGAAACAGGGGACATGTAAGGAAACAGGGAACATGTAAGGAAACAGGGAACATGTAGGGAAACAGGGAACATGTAGGGAACATGTAGGGAAACAGGGAACATGTAAGGAAACAGGGAACATGAAAGGAAACAGGAAGCAGGGAACATGTAAGGAACATTTAAGGAAGCAGGGAACATGTAAGGAAACAGGAAGCAGGGAACATGTAAGGAAGCAGGGAACATGTAAGGAAAAAGGGAACGGAACATCTAGTGAACATGTAGGGAAACAGGGGACATGTAAGGAAACAGGGAACATGTAAGGAAGCAGGGAACATGTAAGGAAACAGGGGACATGTAAGGAAGCAGGGAACATGTAGGGAACATGTAGGGGACATGTAAGGAAACAGGGAACATGTAAGGAAACAGAAAGCAGGAACATGTAAGGAAAAAGGGAACATCTAGGGAACATGTAGGGAACATGTAAGGAAGCAGGGAACATCTAGGGAACATGTAGGGAACATGTAAGGAAGCAGGGAACATGTAGGGAACATGTTAGGAACATGTAAGGAAGCAGGGAACATGTAGGGAACATGTTGGGAACATGTAAGGAAGCAGGGAACATGTAGGGAACATGTAAGGAATCAGGGAACATGTAGGGAACATGTTGGGAACATGTAAGGAAGCAGGGAACATGTAGGGAACATGTAGGGAACATGTAAGGAAGTAGGGAACATGTAGGGAACATGTAAGGAAGCAGGGAACATGTAGGGAACATGTAAGGACGTAGGGAACATGTTGGGAACATGTAAGGAAGCAGGGAACATGTAGGGAACATGTTGGGAACATGTAAGGAAGTAGGGAACATGTAGGGAACATGTAAGGAAGCAGGGAACATGTAGGGAACATGTTGGGAACATGTAAGGAAGCAGGGAACATGTAGGGAACATGTTGGGAACATGTAAGGAAGTAGGGAACATGTAGGGAACATGTAAGGAAGCAGGGAACATGTAGGGAACATGTTGGGAACATGTAAGGAAGTAGGGAACATGTAGGGAACATGTAAGGAAGCAGGGAACATGTAGGGAACATGTAAGGACGCAGGGAACATGTAGGGAACATGTAGGAAACATGTTGGGAACATGTAAGGAAGCAGGGAACATGTAGGGAACATGTAAGGAAGCAGGGAACATGTAGGATGAAGGATCAATGAAGATCATAGAGATTCTCCTCTGTGTACATTGTGAGATGTGTGCTGCATTCATGGGGTGTCAGAATAATTGGAAAATTGATTTCCGGACTAAACGTCAACACCTTATTGGTTCTTGACTCGCTGAAGCATCTTTTTAAACAGAAACACCGTAAATATTGGGTCGGGGGGGCACATGCAGGATCTCCTCTGCAAATATCACATGTTCACTGGATTGTTATTGACGTATTTGTCTAATAGCTCAGTTATATTTACCTAATTATTTTGTATCTGTATATGTTTGTATGTAGCCTATCTGGAAACACAGCGTCACAGCGAAAGCGGGTCAGAAGCCCCGACAGAGCAGATGCTTTTTATGTTTAAACACACACATTCACTTCCTCTCGAGGGTCTTCTCAGCTCCGTCTGTTTGTCTGTTTGTGGCCATGCTGAACAAAGGACCCGTTAGCACGACCCTAGCCCTCTGCATGATGTCTGCTGTCAGTGTGTGAACGGGTTGTAAAGCTCTTTGGGTTTTCTGTAGACTGGAAAAGGACGATGACCCATTTAACAACCTGTCAGCAGAGAAACAGAACACCGGTGAAAGGATGTAGCGTCGACTGAGATTCAAGATGTAATTCTTTATCATCATGTGCTCAGCAGCTACAGTGTAGATATGATTACAGAACATTTAAAGAGTGTAGCGTCGGCTGAGAAAGAACTCAGATAAGTGTGTTTCTGAAAATGAATGAAACGCATCACTCTGCTAACACTGTCACGTCTGCTCTGCATGCTAGTGGTCCTGAATGAATTGGATAATTGAGTTCCTGACATGGTACTCGACCCTCACTGCTTCCTGTTATGATCGTCAACATTGGTAGAGCAGTTGTCTTAAAACCGTACGATTGCTGGTTCGATCCCCATCATTCCTGGAGATTGTATTTGTGTCTTTGAGCAGGACACTGATGCCTCTATGGAGGGTTAGCTCTCTGTTCCTTTTTGGTTCAACATTTTGTTCCCCAAACTCTTTCAATGCCTTTTAATTTACATAATTGTCCCTTTTTACGACAAAACATGTTAATATTAGTTCCTCAAGTCCATGTGAAATGTCCAAAGATATTCACAATAATAAGATATAAAACAGAGAAAAGGCTGGAAACAACCTTCAGAAAATTGTTTGAGATTAATTTGTGTGATTTCAATGTTTTGTGGGAAACACCTTTAACATTTAAGACTGAATTTGTTCCTTTGATCGTCGAGGGTTAATGTTATTACATGAATAATAACGGGGTTAGTTCCTCCACTCGTACTCGTGTCCATCGTCCAGACGTGTCCATCGTCCAGACGTGCCCTCCTTCCTGTCTGAGGCTTTTTCATTTTCTCTCAGAACAACGAGCGTGTCAGCCTCGGCACTTTGGCCTTTTGTAGGATCGTAATTAAAGAGCGGCACAAAGACGGGATATTTTCCATTCTGACGCTCACTGCCTCTTTACAAAGGGGGAGTAAAGGGGGAGGAGGAGGGGGGGAGGCTCTCTGTGTGAAGTGTCATGGCGGCTGTAATGAAAAGGTCAGAGCAGATTTGGGAGGAAAAGGTTGTGTTTCTCGGCTGACGCTCAGCAGGAAGCTCCTGTGATGCTCCTCATATCAACTCCCTTTGTTTTCATGAACGTGTTTCATATGAACTCGTTCGGCTGTACGCGCCTGTCTTCGCTGTAATGGCCTCAATTATATTCACTTTTCAGGATTCAAACGTAATTCACTTTTTCCAATTATTACAAATGTTTCTGCCAACATTTTGAAAGACACATTTCAAACACTACACGTTTTTCTTTCCAATTATCAGATAATTTCCCCCTAAATATTAGATTTTTTTACTACCAAATATAACCATTTTTCTTCCAAATAATACTTTTATTTTTACTTGATATCACAAATTACTCGAGCAAAATGTTGCAAAAAAGGAAAATCCTGAATGTTAAAAAACTTTCTTCCCAAATACAACTTTTTTGTTTCCTAAATATTATATATTCTAATTAAACACCACAACTTTGTAATCTTACAATTTAGTTTTCTTTAAATGTAAAAATTGTTTTGCCTCCAAAATGTACAATGTTATTTTCATAACTTTACGTTTATTATAATAATAATAATACATTGGATTTTGACAGCACTTTTCCTAATGCTCAAAGAAGCTTGTTTTTGAATCTTAATATGAAAGTCATATATTTTTAGTACTTTTTCCTTAAATGTTTTACTGAGCTGCACGGTTCAATAAACTCTCTCTGTCTTTTAAACTCAAAAATCCATGAACCTTCTTGTTGTTGTTGTTGTTGTTGTTGTTGTTGTTGTTGTATGTCTTATTATTGTTGCATTGTTGATGAACCTGTGATGAAGTTTTCCATTGTTTACATACACATTAGTTGTGTTACCTCCCATCTTACTAACCTTTCTCCCCCTCCTCCCCCAGGATCTCCCGGGCCTCCTCAGTGTTGCTGTCTGATCCGTGTTTCCAGCTGCACTCCATCCAGCACCTGTTGGGGGAGGACTCTTCATCCTCCTCCTCCTCCTCCTCTTCCTCACTCCCTGCCTCCTCCTCCTCCCGGCCTGTGATTGGCTCTCTGGGATCAGCTGTGACTCCTGCGATCCCGTCAGCTGCTGCCAACACGAACTCTACGGAAAGAAAACACTTCTCTCTGCACGCATGTGAGTCAACGTTTTTATTAACGAGCTTAAAGGAGAGTCACCTGACACACTAACGAGTTTACAGGTGTGTTAACAGGAGAGTCACCTGACACACTAACGAGTTTACAGGTGTGTTAAGGAGTCTCCTGATACACTAACGAGTTTACAGGTGTGTTAACGGGAGTGTCACCTGACACACTAACAAGTTTACAGGTGTGTTAACAGGAGTCACCTGACACACTAACGAGTTTACAGGTGTCTTAAACTGGAGAGTCACCTGACACACTAACAAGTTTACAGGTGTGTTAAGGAGTCACCTGACACATTAACGAGTTTACAGGTGTGTTAAGGAGTCACCTGACACATTAACGAGTTTACAGGTGTGTTAAGGAGTCACCTGACACATTAACGAGTGTACAGGTGTGTTAAGGAGTCACCTGACACATTAACGAGTTTACAGGTGTGTTAAGGAGTCACC
Organism: Dissostichus eleginoides; assembly: GCA_031216635.1. Taxonomy (NCBI): domain Eukaryota; kingdom Metazoa; phylum Chordata; class Actinopteri; order Perciformes; family Nototheniidae; genus Dissostichus; species Dissostichus eleginoides. Next base: position 885,381 of record CM062265.1, on the reverse strand, counting down.
TGACACATTAACGAGTTTACAGGAGAGTCACCTGACACATTAACGAGTTTACAGGAGAGTCACCTGACACACTGAGACTTGTTTCGTGAGACTTATTTCCCTGAGACTTGTTTACTGAGACTCGTTTACTGTCGTATTAAGACTTGTTTACTCAAGAGACTCGTCTATAGTGACTCATTTACAAAGACTTGTTTCACTAAGACTCGTTTTCACTGAGACTCGTTTTTCTGTGATGTCCCTCGAGTGTTGTTTAGAGGCTAATTCATCAGAACACTCTGTGTTTCCTGAGGATGTGTTTTCAGGCTTATTTTACAGGAGGAAACTTTAGAGGATCCACTTCTTGACTTTATAACCCTTTAAACTCAGTGACAGTCGAAGAGCGAAGGAGGGAGGATATGTAATATAATATAAATCATAAAACTCATCCAGTCTCAGCGCCTCCATTAAAGGTGACCCTGGTCAGCGCCTCTTCTTCTGTGGTTTCTGAGAGGATTTATGGACGCATTTCTCCATGAAAGTCAAGAGACGTATAACGGAGTCACATTACTGTCTGTAACATGGAGACCTGCAGCTAGGAGTGTCTTCACAGAGAAAGATTATAACCAGGGGTGCACATAACTGGTACGCAGGTACGCATGCGCGGCAACAATCTGAAATGCGTACCGTCACTTGTGTCACAAAGCGCAGTTGCGTACCGACGTACTTGTGAAGCTTTTCCAGAAGGCGGTTAGATCACCGGACGACAGAGTCGGTCTCCGTGTGCACAGACAGGGCTGCTGCTAACGTCCGTCTGCACAACGGAATTGTGCCAAAACTACTCCGGCTGCGGAGGGAGACTCCCCCCCTTCACTGGAGAACTGCGCTAAAACAGCTGATCACAACGTTCACGCTCTGTGGTCACGAAGCCCCCCCCCCGTCGACTTTCCTGAATTACTCCACTAGCGGCCCCCCCGTCGACTTTCCTGAATTACTCCACTAACACCCCCCCCGTCGACTTTCCTGAATTACTCCACTAGCACCCCCCCCGTCGACTTTCCTGAATTACTCCACTAGCACCCCCCCCCGTTGACGTTCGCGATACAGAGGGCTTCATCGAATAACTTTGAGTGGAGCCAGAAGTTGGAGTACCAAACACTGACTCTAGGTACTCATCTGAGTACCTCACTGAGAAAGTTATGTGCACCCCTGATTATAACCATATTCTGCTTATGAAGCCCCGCCCCTTTCCATCACTTCCTGTTTAATGCTCATGTTATGTCTTATTGAGGTGATGGTGAAGTAGAGAATAAAGACAGAATTTTGAAATTTTTGGAAAAAGTCAGAATGTTAAAATGTTGAGAAAAAAGTCAGGACTTCGAGATTTTGAAAAAAAGTCAGAATTTTGAGAAAAAAGTCAGAATTTTGAGATTTGGGGAAAAAGTCAGAATTTAGAGATTTGGAGTAAAAAGTCAGAATGCTAAAATGTTGAGAAACAAGTCAGGTCTTCGAGATTTAAAAAAAAAGTCAGAATTTTGAGAAAAAAGTAAGAATTTGGAGATTTTGATAAAAAGTCATAATTTTGGGTAAAAATATTTTTTTTTTGAATTATGAATACAAAATAAATAAAAGTCTGCATTTTGAGTAGAAGCAGCATTGTCACTTCAAGCAGACCGGCTGCTCCCGTACAGCAGCGGCTCCTCACAGCTCCAAACATCAACGTAATACCTCTAATATAAGTTTATTGGATAAAGTAATCACATATTCTTGTGGTTTCTCACCTGAAGAGCTGTTATAACTTCACAGTTCATTGAAACGCCTCGAAGCTGCTTCTTCGTCAGGTAAAGCTGGTGACGCTGTGCGAGCTGAGATCAGTTACTCTTTAACAGGAAGAACCAACACATTATTCGGGGATGTAGAAGAGCCTCAGAGCCAGTATTTATATTTCTAACATTGGACCAAACCGCCGTGTCTCTCCCGGTGGACCAGCCTCTGGAAACAGGCCCGTTATGTTCCGAATGTCATTAAGACTCTAATCTGACTTAATTCAGTTTAAAGCTGCAGGCTCATTTATCACACGAGAGACGGCACAACAACAAACCGCCTCTCGTTCTGCACGGCTCTTATTGTTGTTCCTTGTGTTTAAATCTACATGTTTTGACACTTGGTTATATTTCCGACTCCGTCAGGGAGCCGCCAAAAATACATGTTTGCAGCTTTGGGCAAATTCCTGATTAGACATCTCTGTGTCTGCACATCATCATCAGAAGACCCGCGGTTTCATGACAGCTGCTCCATTTCACATAAAAAGGGATATTTTTTCTTTAAATAAGTTAGTGTCTTTTCATTAAATCTTCTGGGTGCAGAAACAGTTCGTGAGCTCATTGGTTTGTAATAAATATGGATAGAAGCAGAATATTTTGGTGAGATAAAAACATGTTTAAATCTCTGTGAAATCTAATTGGACTAACAGCGTTATG
>CM062265.1:795425-880425 GCA_031216635.1 Dissostichus eleginoides | reverse complement strand
AACTAGTTGATGAGAGAGAGGCTGAAACTAGTTGAGAGGCTGAAACTAGTTGATGAGAGAGAGGCTGAAACTAGTTGATGAGAGAGAGACTGAAACTAGTTGATGAGAGACTGAAACTAGTTGATGAGAGAGAGACTGAAACTAGTTGATGAGAGGCTGAAACTAGTTGATGAGAGAGAGACTGAAACTAGTTGATGAGAGAGAGACTGAAACTAGTTGATGAGAGGCTGAAACTAGTTGATGAGAGACTGAAACTAGTTGATGAGAGAGAGACTGAAACTAGTTGATGAGAGGCTGAAACTAGTTGATGAGAGAGAGGCTGAAACTAGTTGATGAGAGAGAGACTGAAACTAGTTGATGAGAGGCTGAAACTAGTTGATGAGAGACTGAAACTAGTTGATGAGAGAGAGACTGAAACTAGTTGATGAGAGACTGAAACTAGTTGATGAGAGAGAGACTGAAACTAGTTGATGAGAGACTGAAACTAGTTGATGAGAGAGAGACTGAAACTAGTTGATGAGAGACTGAAACTAGTTGATGAGAGGCTGAAACTAGTTGATGAGAGACTGAAACTAGTTGATGAGAGACTGAAACTAGTTGATGAGAGGCTGAAACTAGTTGATGAGAGAGACTGAAACTAGTTGATGAGAGCTGAAACTAGTTGATGAGAGACTGAAACTAGTTGATGAGAGACTGAAACTAGTTGATGAGAGAGAGACTGAAACTAGTTGATGAGAGACTGAAACTAGTTGATGAGAGAGAGGCTGAAACTAGTTGATGAGAGGCTGAAACTAGTTGATGAGAGGCTGAAACTAGTTGATGAGAGAGAGACTGAAACTAGTTGATGAGAGGCTGAAACTAGTTGATGAGAGGCTGAAACTAGTTGATGAGAGAGAGACTGAAACTAGTTGATGAGAGGCTGAAACTAGTTGATGATACTGAAACTAGTTGATGAGAGACTGAAACTAGTTGATGAGAGAGAGACTGAAACTAGTTGATGAGAGACTGAAACTAGTTGATGAGAGAGAGACTGAAACTAGTTGATGAGAGACTGAAACTAGTTAATGAGAGAGAGGCTGAAACTAGTTGATGAGAGAGAGGCTGAAACTAGTTGATGAGAGACTGAAACTAGTTGATGAGAGAGAGACTGAAACTAGTTGATGAGAGACTGAAACTAGTTGATGAGAGAGAGGCTGAAACTAGTTGATGAGAGGCTGAAACTAGTTGATGAGAGAGAGGCTGAAACTAGTTGATGAGAGCTGAAACTAGTTGATGAGAGAGAGGCTGAAACAGTTGATGAGAGAGAGACTGAAACTAGTTGATGAGAGACTGAAACTAGTTGATGAGAGAGACTGAAACTAGTTGATGAGAGGCTGAACTAGTTGATGAGAGACTGAAACTAGTTGATGAGAGAGAGACTGAAACTAGTTGATGAGAGGCTGAAACTAGTTGATGAGAGAGAGACTGAAACTAGTTGATGAGAGACTGAAACTAGTTGATGAGAGAGAGGCTGAAACTAGTTGATGAGAGACTGAAACTAGTTGATGAGAGAGAGACTGAAACTAGTTGATGAGATACTGAAACTAGTTGATGAGAGGCTGAAACTAGTTGATGAGAGACTGAAACTAGTTGATGAGAGAGAGACTGAAACTAGTTGATGAGAGGCTGACACTAGTGTCCATTTTAGGCAGCTCTTTCCTGGAGCATCAGCTTCAGTGTCAGACAGACGAATCTCTTTTAACCACCTTTGCTTTCTCACTGTCTCCATCCTTAATTTCATTCTCTCTACCCCTTTCCAAACATAACAAACTAATCTCTTCTCATCCTGCACCTGTCCGCCGTAACCTTCGTTCCCTCTCCCCCTCTACTCTGACCTCATCGCTGCTCTCAGCCCTCCCTTCCTCTGACTCGTTCCAACTCCTACCTCCAAACTCTGCTGCAGAAACTCTCCTCTCTACTCTTTCATCCTCTCTGGACTCTCTCTGTCCTCTTACATCTCGGCAGGCTCGTCAGTCCCCTCCTGCTCCCGGCTAAAATGACGCACTGCGTGCTAATAGAACCATCCTTAGGGCAGCAGAGCGGAAACGGTGGAAATCCAAACACCATGACAACCTCCTAACCCAGGGGTGGCCAACCAGTCAGAGGTTAAGAGCCAACATTTTTACTATGTTACTGCAGGGAGCCACATCAAACACACAGTCACAGATGTGCGTGCACCCCCCCTCCTTCTCTCTTTTGTTCTCAGCCTTTCTCTGTGCTCCTTCACTTTCTTCCTCCCTCTCTCTCTCACACAGATAAAATTAAAATATAAAACTTTACACACACACACACACACACACACACACACACACACACACACACACACACACACACACACACACACACACACACACACTCACACACACACACACTCAAAGACACTCAAAGACCCTCCCCACACAGAGAGACACACATAGCTCTGCTCAGACAGATTTATTGTAAATGTCACACACCATAATATTGACAGAAATTGAATTAAACCTCTCCACCAGTATTCAGAGGCCAGTTCACATAACAACATAACAACATAACAATGAACATTGTGTGCACTCACACACAAACTCTCAGTAAACAAAATTGAAAAGGTTTTTTATCTTACTTTAAAAGTGCTTCGTTATTTTATGGAAAACTGTGTCTAGCTTTTCTGCCTGACTTTTCAAGGTGTTTATCTTCTGCTTGCGAAGTTCCGTATACCTTTTGGGAAGTCGTGGTCGATGTTAGCATGGAGTGAGGTGAAATGGCGCTGAAGATTTGAAGCCTTGAAATGGGTTAATGCTGTCTGGCATATAAGGCAAAATGGCTTGCAATTGCGTTCGATAAAAAAACATGAACTCTCCCACTCTACTAAAAACTTCCTATGTTCGTCTTCATATTTTCGCTTCGCTGTGCATTTCTTCCCTGCCATTTTAGGATCAAACTCAGTTCATGGTCAGATAGTGTTTAATCAACGATAGCTTTTCTCCCCCTCAAAGGTGATTGGTTCACTGCATCGCAGGTATTATTGTGATTGGCTCATGGGCCACATCAAAATTAGATGCGCTGTCATCCTCTCATACTGACACCTGACACCACACATACACACGTAGGGAGAGCCGGGACGGAAGTAACATGGGACGAAAGTAACGGAGCGATTTTATCCGAGCCCAAACAACTTTGACCGGCCAAATTACGTCAGAATTATCAGCATTCAATACTTGACAGACCTACTAAATATCAGGTTTAACTGTCAGGAGTCCGTGTCTCTCCCCCACACTCACACATATAACATTCGATATGAACTGAAGAGCCGCATGAAACTGGGCAAAGAGCTGCATGCGGCTCGAGAGCCGCGGGTTGGCCACCCCTGTCCTAACCTATCAGGCTCTCCTCTCCTCTTTCTCTGCTGCGATCTCTCAGGCAAAAAGCACTTTCTTTCAAGATAAGATCCAATCTTCCTATTCCAATCCCAAAAAACTATTTTCCATCTTCTCCACCCTCCTCGAACCCCCCAAAGCCCCTTCCCCCTCCTCCCTTCTGTCAAGCGACTTTGTTAACTACTTTGAAAAAAAGGTTGATGATATTCGTTCTTCTTTTTCTGACTCACCTTTACTCACCGCTGGGTCACCTGACCCACCGTTCACCCACACACTGACCTCCTTTACTCACCGCTGGGTCACCTGACCCACCGTTCACCCACACACTGACCTCCTTTACTCACCGCTGGGTCACCTGACCCACCGTTCACCCACACACTGACCTCCTTTACTCACCGCTGGGTCACCTGACCCACCGTTCACCCACACACTGACCTCCTTTACTCACCGCTGGGTCACCTGACCCACCGTTCACCCACACACTGACCTCCTTTACTCACCGCTGGGTCACCTGACCCACCGTTCACCCACACACTGACCTCCTTTACTCACCGCTGGGTCACCTGACCCACCGTTCACCCACACACTGACCTCCTTTACTCACCGCTGGGTCACCTGACCCACCGTTCACCCACACACTGACCTCCTTTTCCCCTCTCGCTCCAAGTGAGGTTCTTACCCTCATTACCTCTGCCCGTCCTACCACCTGTCCTCTGGACCCTGTCCCCTCAAACCTCCTTCAGACTATCGCTCCTGATATTCTACCGTTTCTCACCCATTTCATCAACACTTCTCTAACTTCTGGTCACTTTCCAAACAGTCTCAAGGGGGCGAGAGTAACCCCTCTCCTAAAGAAACCCACTCTCAACCCGTCTGATGTTATAAACTACAGGCCTGTCTCTCTGTCATCATCCTTTTGGACCTGTCTGCTGCATTCGACACGGTGAACCATCAGATCCTCCTTCGCACTCTCCAAGAACTTGGAGTTTCAGGCTCTGCACTTTCCCTCCTCACCTCATACCTCAAAGATCGCACCTACAGGGTAACTTGGAGAGGGTCCGAGTCCGACCCTTGTCAATTAACTACAGCGGTCCCTCAGGGCTCTGTTCTTGGTCCCCTCCTCTTCTCTCTGTACACAAACTCGCTCGGATCAGTCATTAGCCCGCATGGTTTTTCATACCACTGCTACGCTGACGACACCCAATTAATTCTGTCCTTTCTGCAAAAAAAAACTGCTAGAATCCACTTCAAAACACTGGTACTTGCGTACCATGCTGTGAATGGATCTGGCCCTTCCTACATCCAGGACATGGTTAAACCATACACCCCAGCACGTGCAAAAACACGTCGGTTTGCTATCCTGGCTCCAAAATGGTGGAATGAGCTCCCCATTGACATCAGGACAGCAGATAGCTTACACATCTTCCGGCGCAGACTGAAAACTCATCTCTTTCGACTCCACTTGGAGCGATAGAATTACTAACAATGAATTACTAACAAAGCACTTATATACTAACGAAGGACTGGCTTATCTAAAGCCAGTTGAGTAGCACTTGAAATGGTTTGGCTCTATGAAACCTGATGTACTTATATGATTCTGTTTTCTTCAAGTTTGTGTCTTCTTGGTCGAATGCACTTATTGTAAGTCGCTTTGGATAAAAGCGTCAGCTAAATGCAATGTAATGAGAGACTGAAACTAGTTGATGAGAGACTGAAACTAGTTGATGAGATACTGAAACTAGTTGATGAGAGGCTGAAACTAGTTGATGAGAGACTGAAACTAGTTGATGAGAGGCTGAAACTAGTTGATGAGATGCTGAAACTAGTTGATGAGAGAGAGGCTGAAACTAGTTGATGAGAGACTGAAACTAGTTGATGAGAGAGAGACTGAAACTAGTTGATGAGAGAGAGGCTGAAACTAGTTGATGAGATGCTGAAACTAGTTGATGAGAGAGAGGCTGAAACTAGTTGATGAGAGGCTGAAACTAGTTGATGAGAGAGAGGCTGAAACTAGTTGATGAGACTGAAACTAGTTGATGAGAGAGAGGCTGAAACTAGTTGATGAGAGAGAGACTGAAACTAGTTGATGAGAGACTGAAACTAGTTGATGAGAGAGAGGCTGAAACTAGTTGATGAGAGAGAGGCTGAAACTAGTTGATGAGACTGAAACTAGTTGATGAGAGAGAGACGGAAACTAGTTGATGAGAGAGAGACTGAAACTAGTTGATGAGAGAGAGGCTGAAACTAGTTGATGAGAGACTGAAACTAGTTGATGAGAGAGAGACTGAAACTAGTTGATGAGAGGCTGAAACTAGTTGATGAGAGGCTGAAACTAGTTGATGAGAGAGAGACTGAAACTAGTTGATGAGAGACTGAAACTAGTTGATGAGATACTGAAACTAGTTGATGAGAGGCTGAAACTAGTTGATGAGAGACTGAAACTAGTTGATGAGAGGCTGAAACTAGTTGATGAGATGCTGAAACTAGTTGATGAGAGAGAGGCTGAAACTAGTTGATGAGAGACTGAAACTAGTTGATGAGAGAGAGACTGAAACTAGTTGATGAGAGAGAGGCTGAAACTAGTTGATGAGATGCTGAAACTAGTTGATGAGAGAGAGGCTGAAACTAGTTGATGAGAGGCTGAAACTAGTTGATGAGAGAGAGGCTGAAACTAGTTGATGAGACTGAAACTAGTTGATGAGAGAGAGGCTGAAACTAGTTGATGAGAGAGAGACTGAAACTAGTTGATGAGAGACTGAAACTAGTTGATGAGAGAGAGGCTGAAACTAGTTGATGAGAGAGAGGCTGAAACTAGTTGATGAGACTGAAACTAGTTGATGAGAGAGAGACGGAAACTAGTTGATGAGAGAGAGACTGAAACTAGTTGATGAGAGAGAGGCTGAAACTAGTTGATGAGAGACTGAAACTAGTTGATGAGAGAGAGACTGAACTAGTTGATGAGAGGCTGAAACTATTGAGAGGCTGAAACTAGTTGATGAGAGAGAGACTGAAACTAGTTGATGAGAGACTGAAACTAGTTGATGAGAGACTGAAACTAGTTGATGAGAGGCTGAAACTAGTTGATGAGAGACTGAAACTAGTTGATGAGAGGCTGAAACTAGTTGATGAGAGACTGAAACTAGTTGATGAGAGGCTGAAACTAGTTGATGAGAGGCTGAAACTAGTTGATGAGAGACTGAAACTAGTTGATGAGAGGCTGAAACTAGTTGATGAGAGAGAGGCTGAAACTAGTTGATGAGAGAGAGACTGAAACTAGTTGATGAGAGGCTGAAACTAGTTGATGAGAGACTGAAACTAGTTGATGAGAGGCTGAAACTAGTTGATGAGAGAGAGACTGAAACTAGTTGATGAGAGGCTGAAACTAGTTGATGAGACTGAAACTAGTTGATGGAGGCTGAAACTAGTTGATGAGAGAGAGGCTGAAACTAGTGAGAGAGAGACTGAAACTAGTTGATGAGAGGCTGAAACTAGTTGATGAGAGACTGAAACTAGTTGATGAGAGGCTGAAACTAGTTGATGAGAGAGAGACTGAAACTAGTTGATGAGAGGCTGAAACTAGTTGATGAGAGAGAGGCTGAAACTAGTTGATGAGAGAGAGACTGAAACTAGTTGATGAGAGGCTGAAACTAGTTGATGAGAGAGACTGAAACTAGTTGATGAGAGACTGAAACTAGTTGATGAGAGAGAGACTGAAACTAGTTGATGAGAGAGAGACTGAAACTAGTTGATGAGAGGCTGAAACTAGTTGATGAGAGAGAGACTGAAGCTAGTTGATGAGAGGCTGAAACTAGTTGATGAGAGAGAGACTGAAACTAGTTGATGAGAGGCTGAAACTAGTTGATGAGAGAGAGACTGAAACTAGTTGATGAGAGACTGAAACTAGTTGATGAGAGAGAGTCTGAAACTAGTTGATGAGAGGCTGAAACTAGTTGATGAGAGACTGAAACTAGTTGATGAGAGAGACTGAAACTAGTTGATGAGAGGCTGAAACTAGTTGATGAGAGAGTGAAACTAGTTGATGAGAGAGAGGCTGAAACTAGTTGATGAGAGGCTGAAACTAGTTGATGAGAGAGAGACTGAAACTAGTTGATGAGAGACTGAAACTAGTTGATGAGAGAGAGACTGAAACTAGTTGATGAGAGACTGAAACTAGTTGATGAGAGAGAGTGAAACTAGTTGATGAGAGGCTGAAACTAGTTGATGAGAGACTGAAACTAGTTGATGAGAGAGACTGAAACTAGTTGATGAGAGGCTGAAACTAGTTGATGAGAGAGTGAAACTAGTTGATGAGAGAGAGACTGAAACTAGTTGATGAGAGGCTGAAACTAGTATATGAGAGAGAGACTGAAACTAGTTGATGAGAGGCTGAAACTAGTTGATGAGAGGCTGAAACTAGTTGATGAGAGACTGAAACTAGTTGATGAGAGGCTGAAACTAGTTGATGAGAGACTGAAACTAGTTGATGAGAGGCTGAAACTAGTTGATGAGAGAGAGACTGAAACTAGTTGATGAGAGGCTGAAACTAGTTGATGAGAGAGAGGCTGAAACTAGTTGATGAGAGGCTGAAACTAGTTGATGAGAGGCTGAAACTAGTTGATGAGAGACTGAAACTAGTTGATGAGAGGCTGAAACTAGTTGATGAGAGACTGAAACTAGTTGATGAGAGAGAGACTGAAACTAGTTGATGAGAGGCTGAAACTAGTTGATGAGAGACTGACACTAGTTGATGAGAGAGAGACTGAAACTAGTTGATGAGAGAGAGACTGAAACTAGTTGATGAGAGGCTGAAACTAGTTGATGAGAGACTGAAACTAGTTGATGAGAGAGAGACTGAAACTAGTTGATGAGAGAGAGACTGAAACTAGTTGATGAGAGGCTGAAACTAGTTGATGAGAGACTGAAACTAGTTGATGAGAGAGAGACTGAAACTAGTTGATGAGAGGCTGAAACTAGTTGATGAGAGACTGAAATCGTCCTCAGTTAACGGACTCATCTGTGGTCCAGCTCTTCTTCTTCTATGGTTGTTGACGGCCTGATGTCCGCAGCACTCACTCTGAGTGTTTCTGCTCTCAATTGGATTTCTCCTGCTCTCTGCTCAGTAACGCTTCTCAGTGATCTGCAGACTGCGAGCCACGAAGAGTCACAGGACTTCATTTATATTAGAAAATATCAGTTTCAGACTTCATAAAAAATATAATAAAAATATTTGTATGAACATAAAAGTAAAATTATACAAAAAAATATTAAATAAAATACAATATAATAATGAATTTTGTTTTAATGCAAATGTGTGCAATAGAAATATAAAATAAAATCAAAGAAACGTTAAACATGGGAAGTAAACATTATATAGCAGCGGCCCTTTTTATATTAAAATGTACTTAAGAGTGAGTACAGATAAAATGCAAGTCATTAGCATCGCACAGTTGAATAATGCATGGAAATACATGATAGTTTGTAGCCTTTATTTAACCAGGTGAAAGCCCCTTGAGATCAAAAGATCTCTTTCGAGGGTGACCTGCAGCACGTTGGGTACACATGTAACATGCAAACAACAGAACAACAATAAGGACGACATACAACATGAATTACAGGGTACAGTTTACAAACTCTATTTACAGTGACAGGTACCATGAGTATCAGACAGTATGTCACCCAGCCGAGTTTTAAAATGATGCAGGGGAACCAAAGTGCTCAGTTTCAAACATTTTTGCAGTATAACAGATAAACCCCCCTTTATCTCCCCTTTATCCCCCCTTTATCTCCCCTTTATCTCCCCTTTATCTCCCCTTTATCCCCCCTTTATCCCCCCTTTATCTCCCCTTTATCTCCCCTTTATCTCCCCTTTATCCCCCCTTTATCTCCCCTTTATCTCCTGCAGAAATGTACATTGTTACTAGGGCTGCACGATATTGGAAAAAACTGACATTGCGATTTTTTCCCCCCTGCGATATATATGCGATATGAAAACATACAGGAATGGAAGAAAAGACCGTTTTTTTCCCCGCAAACCATTCTTTCTTGAACTTTAATGGAATACAATTGGTATTTTTTAACTATATTTAACCGGATGAAGGATTTTAGTCACGGACGTCTGGATCTTAAAGTGGACCTATCATGCTATATTTTAATAATATATTGTAGGGCCATACCTATATAAAACATGTCTGTGAAGTTTTTATTTCAAAATCCCAAACAGGTCATGCATTTTAGCCATGCCTCATTTCGCTCTATTTGCTCTGTTTTAGCAAGGGCTGATTCTGAGAAGTCTTCTTCGCTGCTTTTGTGGCAGACTACAGCGCCACCTACAGGCCTGGCATATGTACTACAGCGCCACCTACAGGCCTGGCAAATGTACTACAGCGCCACCTACAGGCCTGGCATATGTACTACAGCGCCACCTACAGGCCTGGCACATGTACTACAGCGCCACCTACAGGCCTGGCATATGTACTACAGCGCCACCTACAGGCCTGGCATATGTACTACAGCGCCACCTACAGGCCTGGCATAAGTACTACAGTGCCACCTACAGGCCTGGCTTATGTACTACAGCGCCACCTACAGGCCTGGCATATGTACTACAGCGCCACCTACAGGCCTGGCATATGTACTACAGCGTCTCCAGCGCTTTCGAGCGGCAATGGCCGTGGCCGTCTCCTCCTGATAGGTGGAGAGTCGCCCATATAGGCGGAGCTCCCCGTTTCTGACGTCAGAACAATTTCTAATCTGGATCAGTCTGGATCAGCTCCGTTGCAGCCCCGTTTTTAGAGATTTGGGTACGGAGGAAAAGAGAGAGGGTTGTGTTTTCTGACACTTGGTGAGTTCCCTGACACACCGGGGACACACCGGGGACACACCGGGGACACATATTCATGTAAACAAGACGTACAAAAGTGCATTTTGCATGATAGGTCCCCTTTAAGTTATCAGAGCAACAAGCTGAGCTAGCTCGGTTAGCTGTGGTTTGCTGTGCATGCAGAGCCTGCATGTCACTCACTCAAGTACCCCTGACATGAGAGCCGCGCAAGTTTTCCTTTTGTAGCAAGCAGCAAAATAATTGTAACATGACGTGTTTGAGTTAATTTGTCTACTTAATATCGCAAGTCCTAAAAAAATAATAATTAAAAAAATATATATATTATTTTTTTTAAATCGCACGTCCACGCGATGTGAATATTGCGCATGCGCATATCGCGATTATCGTCACGACACGATATATCGTGCAGCCCTAATTGTTACAGCAGAAAAGAGCCAAAGACAGCTTAATGTTAACTAAGAAGCATGCATACAAATAACCATTAAAGATAAGAAAATAAACAAAAGTTACACAATTTACAAAATACACATCCTGTTAAAGTTCTGAAGATTTGAGCATCTCTCTCTGAAGAAACATGGCTTCTCTCCAGCCGTGAGGTGAGGGGATAATGCAGTGAAACAGGATCTGTCTGATTGCATGAGGGAAGGGAAGGGGGGAGAAATGGAAACACAGATCGAAAACCATCAAAGTGAGAGAGGGCGAGAGAGAGAGAGAACCTGGAGAATAAAGATGAACATGAGAGAGATGGGAAATATCACAACCACTGATGTTTACTGTAGCAGCAATCTCATACTTTAAAGAGTCCTCTCCTGCTGATGTTCAGGTGTATATCAGTATGTAGTGTCTCTACTTTAAAGAGTCCCTCCTGCTGATGTTCAGGTGTATATCAGTATGTAGTGTCTCTACTTTAAAGAGTCCTCTCCTGCTGATGTTCAGGTGTATATCAGTATGTAGTGTCTCTACTTTAAAGAGTCCCTCTCCTGCTGATGTTCAGGTGTATATCAGTATGTAGTGTCTCTACTTTAAAGAGTCCTCTCCTGCTGATGTTCAGGTGTATATCAGTATGTAGTGTCTCTACTTTAAAGAGTCCTCTCCTGCTGATGTTCAGGTGTATCAGTATGTAGTGTCTCTACTTTAAAGAGTCCTCTCCTGCTGATGTTCAGGTGTATATCAGTATGTAGTGTCTACTTTAAAGAGTCCTCTCCTGCTGATATTCAGGTGTATATCAGTATGTAGTGTCTCTACTTTAAAGAGTCCTCTCCTGCTGATATTCAGGTGTATATCAGTATGTAGTGTCTCTACTTTAAAGAGTCCTCTCTGCTGATGTTCAGGTGTATATCAGTATGTAGTGTCTCTACTTTAAAGAGTCCTCTCCTGCTGATGTTCAGGTGTATATCAGTATGTAGTGTCTCTACTTTAAAGAGTCCTCTCCTGCTGATGTTCAGGTGTATATCAGGATGTAGTGTCTCTACTTTAAAGAGTCCTCTCCTGATGTTCAGGTGTATATCAGTATGTAGTGTCTCTACTTTAAAGAGTCCTCTCCTGCTGATGTTCAGGTGTATATCAGTATGTAGTGTCTCTACTTTAAAGAGTCCTCCTGCTGATGTTCAGGTGTATATCAGATGTAGTGTCTCTACTTTAAAGAGTCCTCTCCTGCTGATGTTCAGGTGTATATCAGTATGTAGTGTCTCTACTTTAAAGAGTCCTCTCCTGCTGATGTTCAGGTGTATATCAGTATGTAGTGTCTCTACTTTAAAGAGTCCTCTCCTGCTGATATTCAGGTGTATATCAGTATGTAGTGTCTCTACTTAAAGAGTCCTCTTCTGCTGATGTTCAGGTGTATATCAGTATGTAGTGTCTCTACTTTAAAGAGTCCTCTCCTGCTGATGTTCAGGTGTATATCAGTATGTAGTGTCTCTACTTTAAAGAGTCCTCTCCTGCTGATGTTCAGGTGTATATCAGGATGTAGTGTCTCTACTTTAAAGAGTCCTCTCCTGCTGATGTTCAGGTGTATATCAGTGTGTAGTGTCTCTACTTTAAAGAGTCCTCTCCTGCTGATGTTCAGGTGTATATCAGTATGTAGTGTCTCTACTTTAAAGAGTCCTCTCCTGCTGATGTTCAGGTGTATATCAGTATGTAGTGTCTCTACTTTAAAGAGTCCTCTCCTGCTGATGTTCAGGTGTATATCAGGATGTAGTGTCTCTACTTTAAAGAGTCCTCTCCTGCTGATGTTCAGGTGTATATCAGTATGTAGTGTCTCTACTTTAAAGAGTCCTCTCCTGCTGATGTTCAGGTGTATATCAGTATGTAGTGTCTCTACTTTAAAGAGTCCTCTCCTGCTGATGTTCAGGTGTATATCAGTATGTAGTGTCTCTACTTTAAAGAGTCCTCTCCTGCTGATGTTCAGGTGTATATCAGTATGTAGTGTCTCTACTTTAAAGAGTCCTCTCCTGCTGATGTTCAGGTGTATAGCAGTATGTAGTGTCTCTACTTTAAAGAGTCCTCTCCTGCTGATGTTCAGGTGTATATCAGTATGTAGTGTCTCTACTTTAAAGAGTCCTCTGCAGCTGCTCCGAACTGATTATTCAAACCTTCACATGATGCAACACCGCTGCAATGCATCCTGGGCCGTCACATGTCTGCTCAAACAAGCAATCTGACACGTTGGAGTTTCACTACAAATGCAGTTAACCCTTTCTGATTGAAAATTAAAATATCTGCACACTACTACTACTTCATCAGCAGAGGGACTCTTTAAAGAGGTGTTGTTGTTCCTCTCCCTGCCTCTGACCTGCTCTCTGTGTGTTTTGCTCCTCAGACTCAGACTACATCAGTGAGGAGGAGAAGCAGAAAGTGGAGCTGATGTTAGCGTTTCTGACCGAGGAGAACCAGCAGGCAGCAGCTAGTACCGCCGTGAGTACAAATACTGAGAATACTACTACTGCAGATACTACTACTGCAGATACTTCTACTGCAGATACTACTACTGCAGATACTACTACTGCAAATACTATCAGTACTACTGCAAATACTACTACTGCAAATACTACTACTGCAAATACTACTACTGCAGATACTACTACTGCAAATACTATCAGTACTACTGCAAATACTACTACTGCAAATACTATCAGTACTACTGCAAATACTACTACTGCAAATACTACTACTGCAGATACTACTACTGCAAATACTATCAGTACTACTGCAAATACTACTACTGCAAATACTATCAGTACTACTGCAAATACTACTACTGCAAATACTATCAGTACTACTGCAAATACTACTACTGCAAACTGCAAATACTACTACTGCAAATACTACTACTGCAAATACTATCAGTACTACTGCAAATACTACTACTGCAAATACTACTACTGCAGATACTACTGCTGCAAATACTATCAGTACTACTGCAAATACTACTACTGCAAATACTACTACTGCAAATACTACTACTGCAAATACTACTACTGCAAATACTACTACTGCAAATACTATCAGTACTACTGCAAATACTACCAGTACTACCAGTACTATCAGTACTACTGCAAATACTACCAGTACTACCAGTACTACCAGTATAATGCAAATACTATCAGTTCTACTGCAAATACTATCAGTACTACCAGTACTACCAGTACTACCAGTATACTGCAAATACTATCAGTTCTACCAGTACTACTGTCGTGGAGATTCAGCACTCACAACAGGAAAGAATGAAACAGAGAGGAATCAATAAAACACAAACACAGATATAGCTGATCAGTAATTATTATTTGGTTGTTGCAACAAACCAAACAGTAATGGGGAGTACATCACCTGCTGCCACAGCAGCCAATCGCGGAAATTCCCCCCCGACAGTAGCAGTAATCATACAGCATATATAGCCACTGCAATGAGCACACACACATTTTCCCTAAGCATGTTTTTCTCTCTGAAAGCCTTACTTGTATATGTTTAAACGTCATCATCTCATAACAGGGTTATAACAAAGGTTAACTGTTTTTATAACCTGAGGCCTTCTCTGAACTTCCTCTAACCTCGGTGTCAGCTCACTTCAAATGAATACATCTATTGATAATTCAGAACGACCATTGTCTCTCTAACTGTGTTTGAACCAACTCAGTAACACACATCATATGGAATACCAAGAAATACGCTGTATTAAACATTCTGCTATAACACTACCAGTACTACTGCAAATACTACCCCCACTACTGCACATACCACCAGTACTACTACTACTACTACTGCAAATACTACCACCACTACTGCACATACCACCAGTACTACTACTACTACTACTGCAAATACTACCCCCACTACTGCACATACCACCAGTACTACTACAAATACTACCGTCAAACATCTTCACATTAGTGTTGATACCTATGCTTTATATTAGTTAGAAATAGTATTTTAATATATTGTTTTAAATCTAATAAGTAATCAGTGTTTAAACCTCTGATAGTTCTCTCTCCTCTCGTCTGAAACTGAGAGTGTTGTTCAGCCGCAGAGAGAAACCACTTCCTGTAAAAACCTGATCTATATCTATATATATATATATATATATATATATATATATTTACCATTAGTAATAACCCCTCCCCATCTGGGGTAACAGGAATCTCCCGGAGCCCCTGAACGCACCACTGAGGTCTGACTCTCACTCTCTATTTTAATGAAAATCCACCGAGGCCAGACATTAATTATACAGTCATAAATCAGAGCAGTGTGAACAAGCAGAGCAAAGGTCAACACACACACACACACACACACACACACACACACACACACACACACACACACCACACACAACACACACACACACACACACACACACACACACACAGACACACACCAGAGTAAATCCTTAGAGGCTCGCTGTGGATCTGTTGCTCTGACATCCCGAGCTGTTGTCTTGGCAAACATAAGAAGTGTGTGTGTGTGTGTGTGTGTGTGTGTGTGTGTGTGTGTGTGTGTGTGTAGATGGATGTTGGCAGCTTTTCAAACAGTCGAGTGATTTAACACAACATAGACTCTGAATTATAAATATATATATAGTGAGATTCATATGACGTCAATATGGAACACTCGCGCTCCTATTGGCTAGCTAGGAGAGGGACTCTTTAAAGTGGAGACACTACATACTGATATACACCTGAACATCAGCAGGAGAGGACTCTTTAAAGTAGAGACACTACATACTGATATACACCTGAACATCAGCAGGAGAGGGACTCTTTAAAGTAGAGACACTACATACTGATATACACCTGAACATCAGCAGGAGAGGACTCTTTAAAGTAGAGACACTACATACTGATATACACCTGAACATCAGCAGGAGAGGGACTCTTTAAAGTAGAGACACTACATACTGATATACACCTGAACATCAGCAGGAGAGGACTCTTTAAATAGAGCACTACATACTGATATACACCTGAACATCAGCAGGAGAGGACTCTTTAAAGTAGAGACACTACATACTGATATACACCTGAACATCAGCAGGAGAGGACTCTTTAAAGTTGAGACACTACATACTGATATACACCTGAACATCAGCAGGAGAGGACTCTTTAAGTAGAGACACTACATACTGATATACACCTGAACATCAGCAGGAGAGGGACTCTTTAAAGTAGAGACACTACACATACTGATATACACCTGAACATCAGAGGAGAGGACTCTTTATAGTAGAGACACTACATACTGATATACACCTGAAAATCAGCAGGAGAGGACTCTTTAAAGTTGAGACACTACATACTGATATACACCTGAACATCAGCAGGAGAGGACTCTTTAAAGTTGAGACACTACATACTGATATACACCTGAACATCAGCAGGAGAGGACTCTTTAAAGTAGAGACACTACATGCTGATATACACCTGAACATCAGCAGGAGAGGACTCTTTAAAGTAGAGACACTACATGCTGATATACACCTGAACATCAGCAGGAGAGGACTCTTTAAAGTAAGACACTACATACTGATATACACCTGAACATCAGCAGGAGAGGACTCTTTAAAGTAGAGACACTACATACTAGATATACACCTGAACATCAGCAGGAGAGGACTCTTTAACGTAGAGACACTACATACTGATATACACCTGAACATCAGCAGGAGAGGACTCTTTAAAGTAGAGACACTACATACTGATATACACCTGAACATCAGCAGAGAGGGACTCTTTAAAGTAGAGACACTACATACTGATATACACCTGAACATCAGCAGGAGAGGACTCTTTAAAGTAGAGACACTACATACTGATATACACCTGAACATCAGCAGGAGAGGACTCTTTAAAGTAGAGACACTACATACTGATATCACCTGAACATCAGCAGGAGAGGACTCTTTAAAGTAGAGACACTACATACTGATATACACTCTGAACATCAGCAGGAGAGGACTCTTTAAAGTAGAGACACTACATACTGATATACACTGAACATCAGCAGGAGAGGACTCTTTAAAGTAGAGACACTACATACTGATATACACTTGAACATCAGCAGGAGAGGACTCTTAAAGTAGAGACACTACATACTGATATACACCTGAACATCAGCAGGAGAGGACTCTTTAAAGTAGAGACACTACATACTGATATACACCTGAACATCAGCAGGAGAGGACTCTTTAAAGTAGAGACACTACATACTGATATACACCTGAACATCAGCAGGAGAGGACTCTTTAAAGTAGAGACACTACATACTGATATACACCTGAACATCAGCAGGGAGGACTCTTTAAAGTAGAGACACTACAACTGATATACACCTGAACATCAGCAGGAGAGGACTCTTTAAAGTAGAGACACTACATACTGATATACACTTGAACATCAGCAGGAGAGGACTCTTTAAAGTAGAGACACTACATACTGATATACACCTGAACATCAGCAGGAGAGACTCTTTAAAGTAGAGACACTACATACTGATATACACCTGAACATCAGCAGGAGAGGACTCTTAAAGTAAACTTTTCTTCTCGATGTTTGAGATTCTTCTGGAGGAACTTTTTCTCATTATCCTCTCGTCTGTGTCAAGTGAGATGAATTCAATCAGTCCATCTTGTGTAACGATGGCTGTCAGAGCAGATGAGTTTGGTTGAGAGACGAACAGAGGCTGTTACTCCTCTCAGAGCAGATGAGTTTGGTTGAGAGACGAACAGAGGCTGTTGCTCCTCTCAGAGCAGATGAGTTTGGTTGAGAGACGAACAGAGGCTGTCTCCTCTCAGAGCAGATGAGTTTGTTGAGAGACGAACAGAGGCTGTTGCTCCTCTCAGAGCAGATGAGTTTGGTTGAGAGACAGAGACGAACAGAGGCTGTTGCTCCTCTCAGAGCAGATGAGTTTGGTTGAGAGACAGAGACGAACAGAGGCTGTTGCTCCTCTCAGAGCAGATGAGTTTGGTTGAGAGACGAACAGAGGCTGTTGCTCCTCTCAGAGCAGATGAGTTTGGTTGAGAGACGAACAGAGGCTGTTACTCCTCTCAGAGCTGATGAGTTTGGTTGAGAGACGAACAGAGGCTGTTACTCCTCTCAGAGCAGATGAGTTTGGTTGAGAGACGAACAGAGGCTGTTACTCCTCTCAGAGCACGACTGATCCTCGTTAAAACACGAGAGACGGGAGGAAAGAAATCACACGTTTAATAAAGCTTTCATGTTCCTGATTACAGGAATTCTTTTTGTATTGCCTTGACTCATCACTGAAGTAAGAACTGTTTGATCCTTTCTTCATAAAGAGACACCGACTCGATCCAGCTGTTTACCTTTTTCTGAAAAACAAAAACGATGGACTCAGAATTAATAATAATGTACTTTTACATGCAGCCGTACATCGACGACTAACAGAAGAAGTCAACCGTTCATACCCATAAATTAGTGAAGACTCCCTAACTTGGGGTTCAGTATCTTGTCCAATAACATGTTGACCGATGGGCCGGCGATTGAAACCAGAGCTTCTGATTGGCCGCCCTTTGAACTAGACAAGAACAAAATACATTAAGTCCATGAACCCGTTTCTTGCTCTTCGTGCGGCTTCTAATACTCGTTATTACTACTAATAACTAGTGGTCGCTCTGAGGGTACGAGGACGTTTAAAGCTCCTTTTCATCACCCGGTACAGTTCTAATGACGGGGGGTAGGGAAAACATTTTTAGAGATCTGAACGAAAGTGAATTTTGTTTTTTAGTTCTGAGTAAAAAGTCAGAATTTTGGGAAAAGAAGTTTGAGAAATGTCATAAATCTCATCAAATAAAGTCATAATCTTAAGGAACAGGTCTGAAATCTGAAAAAATTCATTCGCAGAAAATAATTCAATACAATACAAATAATTCTGAATTTATTTGGAGGGGAAATCTGAATTTCGTCATTTTGAGGAACGAAAAATCGGAATTTTGAAAGAAAATTGAAATCTGAAAAAGTCAAGAAAGAAGTCTAAATTCTGAGAAAGAAGTCTAAATTCTGAGAAAGAAGTCTACATTCTGAGAAAGAAGTCTACATTTTGGGAACATTTCAGAAATCTGAAAAAAACTATGAAATCCTAGAAAAGTCAATACTGAAAAAACGTCAACATTTTGATAAAAAGGTCTGGAATCTGACCTGTTCCTGACCCGTCGCTGAGGCTGGATCTTTATTATTTCCACTCAAAGTCATAGTCGTGTTGTTCTTTGGAAAGACTTCCTCACACTTTAGTAAACCTGATAAACACATGTAACACTCAAACAGCGCCGTGCTGAGTTCAAGGGCATCTGTATTCTCCGACAGAGGAAGTACCAGCTCCAACATCAACAAGGACAGATAATAAGACGAGAAACAGTCAAACAGATCACAATCACTGAAGACGATATGTTCAAGACCCTCTAACGTACTTCTGATCTGGGATTAAACTCTGGATTTAATTTAGGATTTACTTCAGACTAACCTGAATCTCTGACTTTATTTCAATGTTCTTGGGAGGCCGTTGTTTATATTAGTGACTTTGTTAAACTGCTGCTAGTCCCGTTAACTTCCAGAAACTACGCTCGCTCTACATTACATTACATGTCACTTGTTAGACGCTTTTATCCAAAGCGACTAACAAACTCAATACTGTGGACAATCCCCACAGGAGCACTTTGGGGTGAAGTGTCTCAGGGACACAACGACATGCTGACTGCAGTGGGACTCGAACTTGCTATCCCCTGATTTGAAGTCCAGCACGCTACCCACTGAGCCACAGCCTCCCTACTTCTCTCTCGCTCGCTCTACACACGCACCTCCCCTCTCTCTCTTAAAGGGATAGGCTGCCTTAGTGTGCATTATGCTACTATTACAGTATATACCGTAAAACATCGGCATCTGCAAAACTGGTAGTCTAAATATCGGCATCGGTATCGGGTGAAATTTTTTATATCGGGGCATTCCTAGTTTTAAGATTTGTAACGAACCTCGGTGGTAGACGGTTTCCAAAGAGCGTGTAGAAGAGCAGCAAGAAGTCTCTTTTTGACCTCGAAAGAAAAAAGACTCGTTTCTGAAGTAGAAACCGATTTAAAACAACTCAGATTCCTTTCTTGGACATGTTTGGATCATGTAAATATGGTAAGAGAGAGAGAGAGAGAGAGAGAGAGAGAGAGAGAGAGAGAGAGAGAGAGAGAGAGAGAGAGAGAGAGAGAGAGAGAAGAGAGAGAGAGAGAGAGAGAGAGAGAGAGAGAGAGAGAGAGAGAGAGAGAGAGAGAGAGAGAGAGAGAGAGAGACCGACCGACCGACCGACCGACCGACCGACCGACCGACCGACCGACACTCCTCTGAACACAGAGGAGTGTTCAGAGTGCTGCTGCATTAATGATGGAGGAGACAGGCAGTGAGTCTGCAGAGAGAGGATGTTCTTTACAGTACCTTGGTTGCTGATTGGCTAATGGTTACACAAGAAAAAACATCGTGATGACATCACAAAGTGGCCAAAATCTGATCAGCTCATTTTCAGACAGGTTTTTATAGAAATGGATCAGGACAAAAAGAGAGAGAATCTTTGTTCCTGAAACTTTCAGAGTCTCTTTACACAGAGGGGACACATGTTGATGTAGAAGAGACATGAGAAGAGGGGACACATGTTGATGTAGAAGAGACATGAAGAAGAGGGGACACATGTTGATGTAGAAGAGACATGAAGAAGAGGGGACACATGTTGATGTAGAAGAGACATGAAGAAGAGGGGACACATGTTGATGTAGAAGAGACATGAAGAAGAGGGGACACATGTTGATGTAGAAGAGACATGAAGAAGAGGGGACACATGTTGATGTAGAAGAGAGGGGACATCACACATGTTGATGTAGAAGAGACATGAACAAGTGGATTTTGCATAATAGGCGACCTTTAACACAGGATAGAAACGCTCTTAGAGGTTTTAGAGGTAGCATGAAAGCAGTTGTTGTTGTTTAGTCCCTGTTTGTCTGTACACATGGAGACAGGTTGGACGTACTGATGAATAAAAACACTACAGCAACGTAACTGATGACATCCCGCCTGATGCAGATTCAGTTTAACAACCTTTGAAGATTATATATGACATGTCTCCATGCTTTCATGTTCAGAAAGCTCTTTATTTCTCTCATACTGCCTGTGCTGCAGCTCCTCTTTTCACCCTCTGTCTGAAACCAGAGCCCAGTCTGCTCTGATTGGTTAGCTGGGCGGCTCTGTTGTGATTGGTCAACCAGCTTAGAGATGTCCCGCCCCTTAGTCTATCACGTACAATGTGTTGAAAAATTGTGAGAATGTTGAGATTTTAAGAAAAAAGTCAGAATAAAAAGAAAAAGAACTAAAACAGAATTTTAGATTTACAGAAGAAAAAAATAGTCAGATTTGTATTATTACTATTTCTAGCCAATAGGAGCGTGAGTGTTTCTATTGTGATGTAACCTCTGTTTCAGTTCCGTACGTAGGGACTCCGGTAAAGAGTTAAATATGTTCCCTGCACTCTGTTAGAGGTCTGACTGATGATTGAAACATCAACGTCTAAGTGCCATAGCAACGAGAGGCGTGTGTGTGTGTGTGTGTGTGTGTGTGTGTGTGTGTGGTGTTTCCAGCTCTCATGCAGACTTACGATGCTGCAGAGTGTCTGAAGTGTCATTTTTTACTCTTTATACGACCGACCTTCATCAGGTTCTGCCCACTCAGCAGCACTCAGGAACACACACTCTGACATGCACACACACACACACACACACACACACACACACACACACACACACACACACACACACACACACACCACACACACACACACCACACACACACTCTGACATGTACACACACACACACACACATACGCACACACACACACAACACACTCGGACATGCACAGACACACTCTGACATGCACACACACACTCTGACATGCACAGACACACACACACACACAGACACACACATACACATACACACACATACACACACACACTCGGACACACACACACACTCTGACATGCACACACTCTGACATGCACAGACACACACACACACACACACTCTGACATGCACAGACAGACACACACACACACACTCTGACATGCACAGACACACTCTGACATGCACACACACACACACACACACTCACACACACACAAACACACACATTCAAACATGCACACACACTCTAACATGCACACACACACACAAACACACAGACACAAACACACACACACACTCTAACATGCACACACACTCTAACATGCACACACACACAAACACACAGACACACACACACACACACACACACACTGACATGAACATTGATTTGTTTCAGTGCACTTTAAACCTTTCTGAGTCATATATCAGGCCGCAGACACACACACACACACACACCGAACACACACACACACACACACACACACACACACACACACACACACACACACACCGACTGCTTCTAACCACCTGAGCTTTGAGATTTTACGCAGTTGTCAACACGTC
Organism: Dissostichus eleginoides; assembly: GCA_031216635.1. Taxonomy (NCBI): domain Eukaryota; kingdom Metazoa; phylum Chordata; class Actinopteri; order Perciformes; family Nototheniidae; genus Dissostichus; species Dissostichus eleginoides. Next base: position 858,199 of record CM062265.1, on the reverse strand, counting down.
AATACCTTTTTCAAACGGTTGTATTTGTCATGAATTCGTTTAAAAACAACAGAAATATAACTCGATGTATTTTTAGATTAAACTCGATTGTCTTTTATCTTTCTCACCGTGCATAAAGGCTTCAAGCCGTCAAGATGCTCAGGTTGAGTTGCTTCTATCTTTATGAGCATGATGAAACAGGGCAGAGACTGAAGCTTTATTACTTTCAACATCAACACGCGGAACGAGATCCACTTTTGGGTCTTTTTCAAGTCATTCTGAGCGTCTTCGAGGTCGTCTTGACTCTTTCTGAGGTCATCTTGACTCTTTCTGAGGTCGTCTTGACTCTTTCTGAGGTCGTCTTGAGTCTTTCTGAGGTCGTCTTGACTCTTTCTGAGGTCGTCTTGACTCTTTCTGAGGTCATCTTGACTCTTTCTGAGGTCGTCTTGACTCTTTCTGAGGTCATCTTGACTCTTTCTGAGGTCGTCTTGAGTCTTTCTGAGGTCGTCTTGACTCTTTCTGAGGTCATCTTGACTCTTTCTGAGGTCGTCTTGACTCTTTCTGAGGTCATCTTGACTCTTTCTGAGGTCGTCTTGAGTCTTTCTGAGGTCGTCTTGACTCTTTCTGAGGTCATCTTGAGTCTTTCTGAGGTCGTCTTGACTCTTTCTGAGGTCGTCTTGACTCTTTCTGAGGTCGTCTTGACTCTTTCTGAGGTCGTCTTGACTCTTTCTGAGGTCATCTTGACTCTTTCTGAGGTCGTCTTGACTCTTTCTGAGGTCATCTTGACTCTTTCTGAGGTCATCTTGACTCTTTCTGAGGTTGTCTTGACTCTTTCTGAGGTTGTCTTGAGTCTTTCTGAGGTCATCTTGACTCTTTCTGAGGTCGTCTTGACTCTTTCTGAGGTCGTCTGGAGTCTTTCTGAGGTTGTCTTGACTCTTTCTGAGGTTGTCTTGACTCTTTGACTCTTTCTGAGGTCGTCTTGACTCTTTCTGAGGTCGTCTTGAGTCTTTCTGAGGTTGTCTTGACTCTTTCTGAGGTCATCTTGACTCTTTCTGAGGTCGTCTTGACTCTTTCTGAGGTTGTCTTGACTCTTTCTGAGGTTGTCTTGACTCTTTCTGAGGTCATCTTGACTCTTTCTGAGGTTGTCTTGACTCTTTCTGAGGTCATCTTGACTCTTTCTGAGGTCGTCTTGACTCTTTCTGAGGTCGACTCTTTCTGAGGTCGTCTTGACTCTTTCTGAGGTTGTCTCTTTCTGAGGTCATCTTGACTCTTTCTGAGGTCATCTTGACTCTTTCTGAGGTTGTCTCTTTCTGAGGTCGTCTTGACTCTTTCTGAGGTCGTCTTGACTCTTTCTGAGGTTGTCTCTTTCTGAGGTCATCTTGACTCTTTCTGAGGTCATCTTGACTCTTTCTGAGGTTGTCTTGACTCTTTCTGAGGTTGTCTTGAGTCTTATTGAAATCCTTTTGAAACGCTTTAGATCGTTCTGAGTCTTTCTGAGGTTGTCTTGACTCTTTCTGAGGTCATCTTGACTCTTTCTGAGGTTGTCTTGACTCTTTCTGAGGTTGTCTTGAGTCTTATTGAAATCCTTTTGAAACGCTTTAGATCGTTCTGAGTCTTTCTGAGGTCATATTGACTCTTTCTGAGGTCGTCTTGACTCTTTCTGAGGTTGTGTTGACTCTTTCTGAGGTCGTCTTGACTCTTTGTGAGGTCGTCTTGACTCTTTCTGAGGTTGTCTGAGTCTTATTGAAATCCTTTAGAAACGCTTAGATCGTTCTGAGTCTTTCTGAGGTTGTCTTGACTCTTTCTGAGGTCGTCTTGACTCTTTCTGAGGTCGTGTTGACTCTTTCTGAGGTCGTCTTGACTCTTTCTGAGGTCGTCTTGACTCTTTCTGAGGTCATCTTGACTCTTTCTGAGATTGTCTTGACTCTTTCTGAGGTCGTCTTGACTCTTTCTGAGGTCGTGTTGACTCTTTCTGAGGTTGTCTCTTTCTGAGTCGTCTTGACTCTTTCCGTGGTCGTCTTGACTCTCTGAGGTTGTCTTGACTCTTTCTGAGGTTGTCTTGAGTCTTATTGAAATCCTTTTGAAACGCTTTAGATCGTTCTGAGTCTTTCTGAGGTTGTCTTGACTCTTTCTGAGGTCATCTTGACTCTTTCTGAGGTCGTCTTGACTCTTTCTGAGGTCATCTTGACTCTTTCTGAGGTTGTCTTGACTCTTTCTGAGGTCGTCTTGACTCTTTCTGAGGTTGTGTTGACTCTTTCTGAGGTTGACTCTTTCTGAGGTCGTCTTGACTCTTTCTGAGGTCGTCTTGACTCTCTGAGGTTGTCTTGACTCTTTCTGAGGTTGTCTTGACTCTTTCTGAGGTTGTCTTGAGTCTTATTGAAATCCTTTTGAAACGCTTTAGATCGTTCTGAGTGTTTTTGAGATGATTGTTAGTTGTTTTCGGGTCATTTTAAACACATTTGAGGTCGTCTTGACTCTTTCTGAGGTCGTCTTGACTCTTTCTGAGGTCATCTTGAGTCTTTCTGAGGTCATCTTGACTCTTTCTGAGGTCGTCTTGACTCTTTCTGAGGTTGTGTTGACTCTTTCTGAGGTTGACTCTTTCTGAGGTCGTCTTGACTCTTTCTGAGGTCGTCTTGACTCTCGAGGTTGTCTTGACTCTTTCTGAGGTTGTCTTGAGTCTTATTGAAATCCTTTTGAAACGCTTTAGATCGTTCTGAGTGTTTTTGAGATGATTGTTAGTTTTTTCGGTCATTTTAACACATTTGAGGTTGTTTTGAGCCTCTTTAAGGTCATTTAAAGTATTTTCGAGGTCATCTTGAGTCTCTTTGAAGCTGTGTTTGGACTCCCCTATTTGTGTTTGTCATTTTGACTCTTTTTGTGGTCCTTTTGATGATGTTTGTGTCTCTTTGTAGTCGTTCAAAGTCTTTGAGTTCTTTATAGTCTCCTAGAGGCGGCTTTATAACCTGTGCGAGTTCTTTGAGTCTCTTTGTTTTTGGTTGGACTCCGGTTGTTTATAGGTTTCTAAAAATTCTTTTTTAGGTCATTTTGAGTCCTTTTGAGGTCATTTTGAGTCATTGACTTTGTTACGAGTCTCCTAGAGGCTGCTTTAAACCTTTTTGAGTGTCTTTGTTTTTGTTGTTGTTTATTAGTCTCTTGGAGGTCATTATGTCTCTTTTTAATGTAGTTTGAGTCCCTCTGTACTCGTTTGAAGTCTTTTTGAGGTCATCTTGAGGTCATCTTGAGGTCATCTCGAGGTCATCTCGAGGTCATCTCTTGGTCATCTCGAGGTCATCTTGAGGTCATCTCGAGGTCATCTTGAGGTCATCTTGAGGTCATCTCGAGGTCATCTCGAGGTCATCTCGAGGTCATCTTGAGGTCATCTCGAGGTCATCTCTTGGTCATCTCGAGGTCATCTTGAGGTCATCTTGAGGTCATCTCGAGGTCATCTTGAGTCTCCTATAGGCTGCTTTAAACCTCCTTGTTTGAGTCTCTCTGTACTCGTTTGAAGTCTTTTTGAGGTCATCTTGAGGTCATCTTGAGGTCATCTTGAGGTCATCTCGAGGTCATCTTGAGGTCATCTTGAGGTCATCTCGAGGTCATCTTGAGTCTCCTATAGGCTGCTTTAAACCTCCTTGTTTGAGTCTCTCTGTACTCGTTTGAAGTCTTTTTGAGGTCATCTTGAGGTCATCTTGAGGTCATCTTGAGGTCATCTCGAGGTCATCTTGAGTCTCCTATAGGCTGCTTTAAACCTCCTTGTTTGAGTCTCTAATGAAAGTTCCTGTAAAATAAACCCAGCTCAGCGTCTCTTTGCTGTTATTACCGTCTGTCTCTCTGTCTCTTCATCCTCTTCCTCCTCTTCCTCTCCCACTCTGAACTCTGTCTGACTCTTGGATTATAATAATTTGTGGTGGAAAGGATAAAAGGCTTACGGAGACATTTTGAATTCAAATCTCATCCAATGATTTGTGTTTGACAGCTGGAAGTGGGGCAAAGTTGTCTTGCTTTGAATCCAAACATATTCCTAACAGTAGCTCTGACTCCTCGGTTCACTTTGAACACAGATTCACTCTGACGTTAATGAATGTTATTCAGGTTGTATCTCCTCTCAGATATCATGTTTTTGAACACACTGAAGGTTGTTGTCCGCCGTCTGAAACACAACATCTATAAAATCAAATAACCAATGAGAGTAAAAGAAAGGCAGTGGATTGTAAGCAGCTGCTGTGCCTCGTTACGTAATATTAGAGACACGGAACAGAGACTTCACCGATCAGATCGAGCTGTGTACAAACAGATGCTGTCTTCATCAATACTCTCCAGCGGTCACTGAATGACTCCCTGCTGAGAGGAGAAGTCGAAGGTCAGCTGTCGATGGATTTAAAGAACCATGAACACAGGAGGAGGTCAGATGTGCAGATCAGAGGAAGAGGAAGAGGAGGGGATTAACGGAGGTGAAGAGGGAAGAAATGAGGATTGATGAATGAAAGGGAGTGAAGGTCGAAAACAGAAAGAGAGAGTAAGGATGTGAGGGAGGGAAATGAACTGAAAGTCAAGTTGTTGAACTTCAGGAAGAACTCTTTAAAGGTCCCCTATCATCCTCTTCTTCATCAATATATCACAGGTCTCAGATATATCCAGAGCCTGTCTCTGATTGGCTGAAACACCAAACAGATCATTGCAGCATCCCATAATCCCCTCTGTTTCAGCCCTGTTTCCAAAGTGCTGATTCTCTGTCTGTTACTTCAGATGAAAATAAGGAGCCCCTCCCCACGCCCCTCTGAGAGACATTTGGTTACAAAGAACTCAATGGTGCTCTAGGAGGAGATTCAGGTGATAAGAGGGGGGGGGGTTACCTTGGTTGGTGATTGGCTAATGGTTACACAAGACAACACATCGTGATGACATCACAAAGTGGCCAAAATCTGATCAGCTCATTTTCAGACAGGTTTTTATAGAAATGGATCAAAAAGAGAGAGAATCTTTGTTCCTGAAACTTTCAGAGTCTCTTTACACAGAGGGGACACATGTTGATGTAGAAGAGACACGGAGAAGAGGGGACACATGTTGATGTAGAAGAGACATGAAGAAGAGGGGACACATGTTGATGTAGAAGAGACATGAAGAAGAGGGGACACATGTTGATGTAGAAGAGACATGAAGAAGAGGGGACACATGTTGATGTAGAAGAGACATGAAGAAGAGGGGACACATGTTGATGTAGAAGAGACATGAAGAAGAGGGGACACATGTTGATGTAGAAGAGACATGAAGAAGAGGGACACATGTTGATGTAGAAGAGACATGAAGAAGAGGGGACACATGTTGATGTAGAAGAGACATGAAGAAGAGGGGACACATGTTGATGTAGAAGAGACATGAAGAAGGGGGACACATGTTGATGTAGAAGAGACATGAAGAAGAGGGACACATGTTGATGTAGAAGAGACATGAAGAAGAGGGGACACATGTTGATGTAGAAGAGACATGAAGAAGGGGACACATGTTGATGTAGAAGAGACATGAGAAGAGGGGACACATGTTGATGTAGAAGAGACATGAAGAAGAGGGGACACATGTTGATGTAGAAGAGACATGAAGAGAGGGGACACATGTTGATGTAGAAGAGACATGAGAAGAGGGGACACATGTTGATGTAGAAGAGACATGAAAGAGGGGACACATGTTGATGTAGAAGAGACATGAAGAAGAGGGGACACATGTTGATGTAGAAGAGACATGGAGAAGAGGGGACACATGTTGATGTAGAAGAGACATGAAGAAGAGGGGACACATGTTGATGTAGAAGAGACATGAAGAAGAGGGGACACATGTTGATGTAGAAGAGACATGAAGAAGAGGGGACACATGTTGATGTAGAAGAGACATGAGGAAGTAGAGTTTGCAGAATAGGTGACCTCTAACAAAAAAAAAATATATATTTTTTTTTTTCGTCAATCAAAACAATAAGTAAAGATGATGATGTCACGACGCAGTGTGGCATCATGGGAGTTTGTGTTCACCCCATTTGAATTGTAAAATGGCGGTTGCTCACAAGTGTCTAAATGAGACGACTAGACGTCAACAAGCCTTTTAAAGATTGTGTCGCAGGCTATTATCTCGAAGCAGATAAGTACACCATGGTGAAAGAGAAGGGACCATATGCATGTAAAGAGGTAGCTAGTTCTGTTCTCTGAGAGCTAGTTCTGTTCTCTCAGAGCTAGTTCTGTTCTCTGAGAGCTAGTTCTGTTCTCTGAGAGCTAGTTCTGTTCTCTCAGAGCTAGTTCTGTTCTCTCAGAGCTAGTTCTGTTCTCTGAGAGCTAGTTCTGTTCTCTCAGAGCTAGTTTCTGTTCTCTGAGAGCTATTCTGTTCTCTGAGAGCTAGTACTGTTCTCTGAGAGCTAGTACTGTTCCCTGAGAGCTAGTTCTGTTCTCTGAGAGCTAGTTCTGTTCTCTGAGAGCTAGTACTGTTCTCTGAGAGCTAGTACTGTTCTCTGAGAGCTAGTTCGGTTCTCTCAGAGCTAGTTCTGTTCTCTGAGAGCTAGTACTGTTCTCTCAGAGCTAGTTCTGTTCTCTGAGAGCTAGTACTGTTCTCTGAGAGCTAGTTCGGTTCTCTCAGAGCTAGTTCGGTTCTCTGAGAGCTAGTTCGGTTCTCTCAGAGCTAGTACTGTTCTCTGAGAGCTAGTACTGTTCTCTCAGAGCTAGTACTGTTCTCTGAGAGCTAGTACTGTTCTCTCAGAGCTAGTTCTGTTCTCTGAGAGCTAGTACTGTTCTCTGAGAGCTAGTACTGTTCTCTCAGAGCTAGTACTGTTCTCTGAGAGCTAGTACTGTTCTCTCAGAGCTAGTACGGTTCTCTGAGAGCTAGTACTGTTCTCTGAGAGCTAGTACTGTTCTCTCAGAGCTAGTACGGTTCTCTGAGAGCTAGTACTGTTCTCTCAGAGCTAGTACTGTTCTCTGAGAGCTAGTACGGTTCTCTCAGAGCTAGTTCGGTTCTCTGAGAGCTAGTACTGTTCTCTGAGAGCTAGTACTGTTCTCTCAGAGCTAGTTCTGTTCTCTGAGAGCTAGTACTGTTCTCTCAGAGCTAGTTCTGTTCTCTCAGATCTAGTACTGTTCTCTGAGAGCTAGTTCTGTTCTCTGAGAGCTAGTACTGTTCTCTGAGAGCTAGTTCTGTTCTCTGAGAGCTAGTTCTGTTCTCTGAGAGCTAGTACAATTCTCTGAGAGCTAGTTCTGTTCTCTGAGAGCTATTACTGTTCTCTGAGAGAGCTAGTACTGTTCTCTGAGAGCTAGTTCGGTTCTCTGAGAGCTAGTACTGTTCTCTCAGAGCTAGTTTGGTTCTCTGAGAGCTAGTACGGTTCTCTGAGAGCTAGTACTGTTCTCTGAAAGCTAGTACTGTTCTCTGAGAGCTAGTTCTGTTCTCTGAGAGCTAGTTCTGTTCTCTGAGAGCTAGTACTGTTCTCTGAGAGCTAGTACTGTTCTCTGAGAGCTAGTTCGGTTCTCTCAGAGCTAGTTCTGTTCTCTGAGAGCTAGTACTGTTCTCTCAGAGCTAGTTCTGTTCTCTGAGAGCTAGTACTGTTCTCTGAGAGCTAGTTCGGTTCTCTCAGAGCTAGTTCGGTTCTCTGAGAGCTAGTTCGGTTCTCTCAGAGCTAGTACTGTTCTCTGAGAGCTAGTACTGTTCTCTCAGAGCTAGTACTGTTCTGTGAGAGCTAGTACTGTTCTCTCAGAGCTAGTTCTGTTCTCTGAGAGCTAGTACCTTTCTCTGAGAGCTAGTACTGTTCTCTCAGAGCTAGTACGGTTCTCTGAGAGCTAGTACTGTTCTCTGAGAGCTAGTACTGTTCTCTCAGAGCTAGTACGGTTCTCTGAGAGCTAGTACGGTTCTCTCAGAGCTAGTTCGGTTCTCTGAGAGCTAGTACTGTTCTCTGAGAGCTAGTACGGTTCTCTGAGAGCTAGTACTGTTCTCTCAGAGCTAGTTCTGTTCTTTGAGAGCTAGTACTGTTCTCTCAGAGCTAGTTCTGTTCTCTCAGATCTAGTACTGTTCTCTGAGAGCTAGTTCTGTTCTCTGAGAGCTAGTACTGTTCTCTGAGAGCTAGTTCTGTTCTCTCAGAGCTAGTTCTGTTCTCTGAGAGCTAGTTCGGTTCTCGAGAGCTAGTACAATCTCTGAGAGCTAGTTCTGTTCCTGAGAGCTATTACTGTTCTCTGAGAGAGCTAGTACTGTTTCTGAGAGCTAGTTCGGTTCTCTGAGAGCTAGTACTGTTCTCTCAGAGCTAGTTCGGTTCTCTGAGAGCTAGTACGGTTCTCTGAGAGCTAGTTCTGTTCTCTGAGAGCTAGTACTGTTCTCTGAGAGCTAGTACTGTTCTCTGAGAGCTAGTTCGGTTCTCTGAGAGCTAGTACTGTTCTCTGAGAGCTAGTACGTTTCTGAAGCTAGTACGGTTCTCTCAGAGCTAGTTCTGTTCTCTGATAGCTAGTACTGTTCGCCAGAGCTAGTTCTGTTCTCTGAGAGCTAGTACTGTTCTCTGAGAGCTAGTTCGGTTCTCTGAGAGCTAGTACTGTTCTCTGAGAGCTAGTACTGTTCTCTCAGAGCTAGTTCTGTTCTCTGAGAGCTAGTTCGGTTCTCTGAGAGCTAATACGGTTCTCTGAGAGCTAGTTCGGTTCTCTGAGAGCTAGTACTGTTCTCTCAGAGCTAGTTCGGTTCTCTGAGAGCTAGTACTGTTCTCTGAGAGCTAGTACGGTTCTCTAGAGAGCTAGTTCTGTTCTCTGAGAGCTAGTACTGTTCTCTGAGAGCTGGTTCTGTTCTCTGAGAGTCTAGTTCTGTTCTCTGAGAGCTAGTAACTGTTCTCTGAGAGCTAGTTCTGTTCCTGAGAGCTAGTATGTTTCTCTTAGAGCTAGTTCTGTTCTCTGAGAGCTAGTTCGGTTCTCTCAGAGCTAGTTCATTCTCTGAGAGCTAGTACTGTTCTCTGAGAGCTAGTTCTGTTCTCTGAGAGCTAGTTCTGTTCTCTGAGAGCTAGTACGGTTCTCTGAGAGAGCTAGCACTGTTCTCTCAGAGCTAGTACGGTTCTCTGAGAGAGCTAGTTCTGTTCTCTGAGAGCTAGTTCAGTTCTCAGAGAGCTAGTTCTGTTCTCTGAGAGCTAGTTCGGTTCTCTGAGAGAGCTAGTACTGTTCTCTGAGAGCTAGTACGGTTCTCTGAGAGCTAGTTCTGTTCTCTGAGAGCTAGTACGGTTCTCTGAGAGCTAGTTCTGTTCTCTGAGAGCTAGTACGGTTCTCTGAGAGCTAGTTCTGTTCTCTGAGAGCTAGTTCTGTTCTCTGAGAGCTAGTACTGTTCCCTGAGAGCTAGTTCGGTTCTCTCAGAGCTAGTTCTGTTCTCTGAGAGCTAGTTCGGTTCTCTGAGAGCTAGTACGGTTCTCTGAGAGCTAGTTCTGTTCTCTGAGAGCTATTACTGTTCTCTGAGAGAGCTATTACTGTTCTCTGAGAGCTAGTTCGGTTCTCTGAGAGCTAGTACTGTTCTCTCAGAGCTAGTTCGGTTCTCTGAGAGCTAGTCGGTTTCTCTGAGAGCTAGTTCTGTCTCTGAGAGCTAGTACTGTTCTCTGAGAGCTAGTTCGGTTCTCTGAGAGCTAGTACGGTTCTCTGAGAGCTAGTACGGTTCTCTCAGAGCTAGTTCTGTTCTCTGAGAGCTAGTACTGTTCGCTCAGAGCTAGTTCTGTTCTCTGAGAGCTAGTACTGTTCTCTGAGAGCTAGTTCGGTTCTCTGAGAGCTAGTACTGTTCTCTGAGAGCTAGTACTGTTCTCTCAGAGCTAGTTCTGTTCTCTCAGAGCTAGTTCTGTTCTCTGAGAGCTAGTTCGGTTCTCTGAGAGCTAGTACGGTTCTCTGAGAGCTAGTTCGGTTCTCTGAGAGCTAGTACTGTTCTCTCAGAGCTAGTTCGGTTCTCTGAGAGCTAGTACTGTTCTCTGAGAGCTAGTTCGGTTCTCTGAGAGCTAGTTCTGTTCTCTGAGAGCTAGTACGGTTCTCTGAGAGCTAGTACTGTTCTCTGAGAGCTAGTACGGTTCTCTGAGAGCTAGTACTGTTCTCTTAGAGCTAGTTCTGCTCTCTGAGAGCTAGTTCGGTTCTCTGAGAGCTAGTACTGTTCTCTGAGAGCTATTTCTGTTCTCTGAGAGCTAGTACTGTTCTCTGAGAGCTATTTCTGTTCTCTGAGAGCTAGTACTGTTCTCTGAGAGCTAGTTCTGTTCTCTGAGAGCTAGTTCGGTTCTCTCAGAGCTAGTTCTGTTCTCTGAGAGCTAGTACGGTTCTCTGAGAGCTAGTACTGTTCTCTGAGAGCTAGTACGGTTCTCTGAGAGCTAGTTCTGTTCTCTGAGAGCTAGTACTGTTCTCTGAGAGCTAGTACGGTTCTCTGAGAGCTAGTTCTGTTCTCTGAGAGCTAGTACGGTTCTCTGAGAGCTAGTACGGTTCTCTGAGAGCTAGTTCTGTTCTCTGAGAGCTAGTACTGTTCTCTGAGAGCTAGTAAGGTTCTCTGAGAGCTAGTTCTGTTCTCTGGAGCTAGTACGGTTCTCGAGAGCTAGTTCTGTCTCTGAGAGCTAGTTCTGTTTCTCTGAGAGCTAGTACGGTTCTCTGAGAGAACAGTTAAAGTGTGTTTTCACAAAGTTGAATAATCCCAATGTTAAAACAAACATGTGAAAAATACAAAGAGTACAAAATAAATCAAGGGAGAAGCGGGAACATTTTCTCATCGACAGTCTGCAGGTTATAACAGAGCGGGTGAGATGAAGGTGATGAAGGTGATGAAGGTCATGAAGACGATGACGTGTTTCCATCAGCACCTGTGGTGTGAATCAGACCTCCCATGATGCACTGGGGCTAAAGATAGACTCTTGATGGTGGAGGACACGCTGAAGTTGAAGAGAGTCTGGAAACGTCTGTTTTAAAGAGTGGCTTTTCTTCCGGAACACGGGCTGTTTCTAGATCTGAGTAACTCAGCATGAATACACCCTTTCTTCTTATTGATAATGCATTCTGTGGTGAGACATTTCTCTCTTCTGCAGGTTTAAGAAATCTGCATCTTCTACATTTTCTAAAAAGGATCATTAGTGTTGTAGTTTTCCTCCAGTTCTATAACGTGTTGTTGTGAATGGAGTCCGGAGGATCTGTGCTTTCCCTCATTCCATATATAATATATCGTACTGCAGATTTCCTGTTTTGTGAGGAATGGAATATTACGTTAAATACAAGTGTAAATACTGTACAGCCATTTTGTGAAGCTACACCCGTCTTCATCAAAGTGAAATCCACCCAAATGTACATTAAAAGATGGAAACAGTATTTATAAGATGAGTTTTCAAATGAAATCTTCCTTCTTAATATCTGATCCTAACGAGGCGCTCAATGTTCTCTCTTTTTCTACTAACATTTAAAGAGACCCTTTTCTGCTGTTTGGGGTTTTCCTGCAGTGTGTTATGTTCTTTGTTTCTTCTGGAACAGGGTGACATCACTTTGGAACACTGCGCTCCTATTGGCTAGCGTTCTACGTGATAAGGCTAAAGGGGCGGGACATCTGTAAGGTGCTTTTAATAGTAATAATAAACAACAATAAGATATTGTGTTCTGTTTGCAGCCGACCAGTGAGGAGGACCTCTGTCCCATCTGCTACGCTCACTCCATCTCCGCCGTCTTTAAACCCTGCTCACAACATCCTGCAAGTGAGTCACACACACACACACACACACACACACACACACACACACACACACACACACACACACAGCTGTTTGTTAAGGCAGGTAATCACACTTGCTTGTCAGTGCTGTATTTTGATGTGGAAATACTTCACACCTGTCTATAGGTCTGTGTGTGTGTGTGTGAGTTGTGTGTGTTGTGTGTGTGGTGTGTGAGTCAGCTGTGTGTGTGTGCTGATGGTGCAGCAGACCTCATTCGTTTCATATTTCATGATCTCCAGAGGATCTTGATTCAGCTCAGACTGCAGCTGTATGGATCTCTGATGGAAAACACATTTACCTTCTCCTTTGTTTACTATCATAATAATAATAAAATAATAACAATAATAATAATCCTGTTGTTTCTGCAGAGCGTGCATCAACCAGCATCTGATGAACAACAAGGACTGTTTCTTCTGCAAAGCCACCATCACGGGGTGGAGGACTACAGCAAGCCCTGCTAACACACACAAACACACACACAACACACACACACACACACACACACCACACACACACACACACACACAGTTTCTCTCAGCGTGTTTTAGGGATGAAGGAGTTTCAGAGCTCAAAGTCTCGTATTTACAAAGAATTAAAATAAATATTTTCTCTGAGATTAAAGTCCTGAATTAATGAGCAAATCACTTTCAATAATGTCTGATATTAAAGCCGTTAAATAACAAGGTTTAAACTCAGAAAAGTGGGTAAATTAACAAGAAGTAGCTATAGTAAGTCCCACTTTAGAAGAGAGATATATTTAAATTTTATTTTGGCAAAGTTTTAAAGTCCAACATAAAAAGACAAAAAATGATTGGATATTCTTGGAAAATAACAAAAAAAAACTACAAATATAATGTGAAAAATACAAGATGAAAGGATTAAATTCACACAAAAAGACAAGAAATATGTTTAAATGTCTGAAAATGACTACAAAGAGACACAAGATGACTTCAAAGAGACACAACATGACTTCAAAGAGACACAAGATGACTACAAAGGGACACAACATGACTTCAAGGAGACACAAGATGACTTCAAAGAGACACAACATGACTTCAAAGAGACACAACATGACTTCAAAGAGACACAAGATGACTACAAAGAGACACAACATGACTTCAAGGAGACACAAGATGACTTCAAAGAGACACAACATGACTTCAAAGAGACACAAGATGACTACAAAGAGACACAACATGACTTCAAAGAGACACAACATGACTTCAAAGAGACACAAGATGACTACAAAGAGACACAACATGACTTCAAAGAGACACACACTGACTACAAAGAGACACACACTGACTTCAAAGAGACACAAGATGACTACAAAGAGACACAACATGACTTCAAAGAGACACACACTGACTACAAAGAGACACAACATGACTTCAAAGAGACACAACATGACTTCAAAGAGACACAACATGACTTCAAAGAGACACAACATGACTACAAAGAGACACAACATGACTTCAAAGAGACACAACATGACTACAAAGAGACACAACATGACTTCAAAGAGACACACACTGACTACAAAGAGACACAACATGACTTCAAAGAGACACACACTGACTACAAAGAGACACAACATGACTTCAAAGAGACACACACTGACTACAAAGAGACACAACATGACTTCAAAGAGACACACATGACTTCAAAGAGACACAACATGACTTCAAAGAGACACAACATGACTTCAAAGAGACACACACTGACTACAAAGAGACACAACATGACTTCAAAGAGACACACACTGACTACAAAGAGACACAACATGACTTCAAAGAGACACACACTGACTACAAAGAGACACAACATGACTTCAAAGAGACACACACTGACTACAAAGAGACACAACATGACTTCAAAGAGACACAACATGACTTCAAAGAGACACAACATGACTTCAAAGAGACACAACATGACTTCAAAGAGACACACACTGACTACAAAGAGACACAACATGACTTCAAAGAGACACAACATGACTTCAAAGAGACACACACTGACTACAAAGAGACACAACATGACTTCAAAGAGACACACACTGACTACAAAGAGACACAACATGACTTCAAAGAGACACACACTGACTACAAAGAGACACAACATGACTTCAAAGAGACACACACTGACTACAAAGAGACACAACATGACTTCAAAGAGACACACACTGACTACAAAGAGACACAACATGACTTCAAAGAGACACAACATGACTTCAAAGAGACACAAAAACACCACAAAGACACACAATGACTACAAAGAGACACAACATGAACACAAAAATACAGAAGTTGTCGACAAAATTCCTCCTCCTATAATCTCAGAGAATATTCACTTAATTTTTTTATAAATTCACACTTTAGTGAGTTTAATGGAAACCCTCCGTCCTCTGGTCCCACAGTTTGTTGTTGTTGTTTTCTTTGTGAACTTCCTGTCTCTCGAACGGACTGAAGTAAAAATGTCTGATTCATTATTTTCAATAAAGGTTTGGAAATGACACTAAAAATGAAAGCTGACGAAAAAGAGTTAAGATTATTATAAACATATCTGTGCTGTTTGTATTATTATTATTATTATTATTATTATTATTATTATTATTATTATTATCATCATCACAGCTCATGTAAACACTGAAGCCTTGACCTATAATAAAAATAACCCTAATAATAAAAACTATAATTAAAAGTGTTTGTTTCTATTTTAAATTGAGGTTACATTGCAGTGACTGGTATCAGGACACACACACACACACACACACACACACACACACACACACACACACTCCATATATAACACAGAGTCCTCGCGGCATCCTTCAGTGTGAGAACTAGCACAACAACTCACCTCCACCTGTCAGACAATCACACACACACACACACACACACACACACACACACACACACACACACACACACACACACACACACACACACACACACACACAGCTGTGCTCCATACATCATCTTCACCTCTCTTGAGACTCAGAGACACACAGGCAGGAACAAGAGAATCCATTACTGAGGCCGATCAGACAAAACATTACAGAGAGAACACAACACACACACACACACACACACACACACACACACAAACACACACACACACACACATTAGTGGACAGGTCGTGTTCTGCTCTCATCGACCGGTGGAAAAATAAATCTCCTGTTCCAGAAATACACTGAGTGTCCTTCAGAGAGTACACAGAGCATGTACATGAGTAAAAGTAGAAGTACTCAGATCTTGTACTTGAGTAAAAGTAGAAGTACTCAGATCTTGTAGTAAAAGTAGAAGTACTCAGATCTTGTAGTAAAAGTAGAAGTACTCAGATCTTGTAGTAAAAGTAGAAGTACTCAGATCTTGTACTTGAGTAAAAGTAAAAGTACTCAGATCTTAAGTAAAAGTAGAAGTACTCAGATCTTGTACTTAGTAAAAGTAGAAGTACTCAGATCTTAAGTAAAAGTAGAAGTACTCAGATCTTGTACTTAGTAAAAGTAGAAGTACTCAGATCTTGTACTTGAGTAAAAGTAGAAGTACTCAGATCTTGTACTTGAGTAAAAGTAGAAGTACTCAGATGTACTTGAGTAAAAGTAGAAGTACTCAGATCTTGTACTTGAGTAAAAGTAGAAGTACTCAGATCTTGTACTTGAGTAAAAGTAGAAGTACTCAGATCTTGTACTTGAGTAAAAGTAGAAGTACTCAGATCTTAAGTAAAAGTAGAAGTACTCAGATCTTGTAGTAAAAGTAGAAGTACTCAGATCTTGTACTTAGTAAAAGTAGAAGTACTCAGATCTTGTACTTGAGTAAAAGTAGAAGTACTCAGATCTTGTACTTGAGTAAAAGTAGAAGTACTCAGATCTTTAGTAAAAGTAGAAGTACTCAGATCTTGTACTTGAGTAAAAGTAGAAGTACTCAGATCTTGTAGTAAAAGTAGAAGTACTCAGATCTTGTACTTAGTAAAAGTAGAAGTACTCAGATCTTGTAGTAAAAGTAGAAGTACTCAGATCTTGTACTTGAGTAAAAGTAGAAGTACTCAGATCTTGTACTTGAGTAAAAGTAGAAGTACTCAGATCTTGTACTTGAGTAAAAGTAGAAGTACTCAGATCTTGTACTTGAGTAAAAGTAGAAGTACTCAGATCTTGTACTTGAGTAAAAGTAGAAGTACTCAGATCTTGTTCTTGAGTAAAAGTAGAAGTACTCAGATCTTGTACTTGAGTAAAAGTAGAAGTACCAGAGTGTAGGAATACTCTGTTACAGTAAAAGTCCTGCATTCAAAATGTTCCTCAAGTGAAAGTAGGAAAGTATTCTCATCAAAATATAGTGAAAGTAGCGACAGTAAAAGTAGTCATTGTGCAGATTGGTCCATTTCAGAATAATATATATGATATGTTTTATAATGATTGATCATGAAAGTGTTCTCAAAGCTGGTAAAGGTGCAGCTAGTTTGAATGGCTTTGTATACTGCAGGGTAGCTTGAGGATTTACTCCAGGTGGAACTAAAGTCTGATTTAACACTTGATTAGATTTCACATCATTCATCCACATCTGTGAAGTAACTAAAGGGATTAAATACATGTAGTGGAGTACAAGTACACCTTGTACCTCTGAACTGTAGAGGAGTAGAAGTACACCATGTAGCTCTGAACTGTAGAGGAGTAGAAGTACTCCATGTACCTCTGAACTGTAGTGGAGTAGAAGTACTCCATGTAGCTCTGAACTGTAGAGGAGTAGAAGTACTCCATGTAGCTCTGAACTGTAGAGGAGTAGAAGTACACCATGTACCTCTGAACTGTAGGAGTAGAAGTACCCATGTAGCTCTGAACTGTAGAGGAGTAGAAGTACCATGTACCTCTGAACTGTAGAGGAGTAGAAGTACCATGTACCTCTGAACTGTAGAGGAGTAGAAGTACTCCATGTACCTCTGAACTGTAGAGGAGTAGAAGTACACCATGTACCTCTGAACTGTAGAGGAGTAGAAGTACACCATGTACCTCTGAACTGTAGAGGAGTAGAAGTACACCATGTACCTCTGAACTGTAGAGGAGTAGAAGTACACCATGTACCTCTGAACTGTAGTGGAGTAGAAGTACACCATGTACCTCTGAACTGTAGTGGAGTAGAAGTACACCATGTACCTCTGAACTGTAGAGGAGTAGAAGTACACCATGTACCTCTGAACTGTAGAGGAGTAGAAGTACACCATGTACCTCTGAACTGTAGAGGAGTCGAAGTACACCATGTACCTCTGAACTGTAGAGGAGTCGAAGTACACAGTAGCAGAACATGGAAATACTCGTACGAGTACCTCTAAAGTCTTAAGTACTGAGTAAATCTCCTCGCTCCTCTGATTGAAACATGTTCTCTGACAGAGAGCTGCTGCCCCCTGCAGGAAACACTGAGACCTACAGGTACAAATACCGTATGTAACATGTACTATACTGTATGTATATAGTATAAGTATATATTATATATCTGCCTGTAATAAAGGGGCATGAAGGCTCCATCACTGCAGCTCCATCCCATAATAAAGGCCGAGGTCACACACGAAGAACACACACTGGAATTATTTCTCGAATAAAAGAAATGAAAGAGAAACATCAAAGTAACTCTGAACATCCTGCTGGGAGACAGAGAGTTCAGAAACACATTATAAATAAGAAATATTAGCATTAAAATATACGGGGCCATAACCTGAAGTTTGCATTTTTATTATTGTTAATTATTTATTTTATTTTTTTTAACTCTCCCTTGATGTGTTTTTATTTTTACATGATTATTAATAATTAAATAAATACTGTGGGATTTCTGTGAAGGAACACTTTATTTAGATGTTTTGTTACTATAGGTCTGATCACCTTATTACTATATTTTTATTTGTATATATAATTATAATATGGACCTCTGTGGTGTTCTCTCTGTGGACTCATTTTGATGGGGTCCATTTTGAAGTTTTAGGGGACTCTGGATCATTTGGATTGGACAGATTGCTTATCTATTTGAAGATAATGGTCCACAGTAGAGATGATAACGTTCATCTTGTCCTCTCTGTTTCCAACACTACTTATGGTTCAATCAGGAGAGACGGTGTTGATGGAAGAATACACATTTATTGCCAGGAATGCACAAATGAATGTAATGGAGTTTTGGCGAGTAGGCCCCGTTGTGCAGGAGTATCATTCGGGAGGGGAGAACCGATCCGATGAAACCCCCCGGGGTCTAGACACTGGTGGTGGTGAATGGATGGTTGGGTTCGGTCTGAAGGGGCGTGGCTTAGCTTGACCCTGGTGGTGGTGAATGGATGGTTGGGTTCGGTCTGAAGGGGAGGGGCTTAGCTTGACCCTGGTGGTGGTGAATGGATAGTTGGCGTCAGTCTGAAGGGGAGGGGCTTAGCTTGACCCTGGTGGTGGTGAATGGATAGTTGGCGTCAGTCTGAAGGGGAGGGGCTTAGCTTGACCCTGGTGGTGGTGAATGGATAGTTGGGGTCGGTCTGAAAGAGAGGGGCTTAGCTTGACCCTGGTGGTGGTGAATGGATGGTTGGGGTCGGTCTGAAGGGGAGGGGCTTAGCTTGACCCTGGTGGTGGTGAATGGATAGTTGGGGTCGGTCTGAAGGGAGGGGCTTAGCTTGACCCTGGTGGTGGTGAATGGATGGTTGGGGTCGGTCTGAAGGGGAGGGGCTTAGCTTGACCCTGGTGGTGGTGAATGGATGGTTGGGGTCGGTCTGAAGGGGAGGGGCTTAGCTTGACCCTGGTGGTGGTGAATGGATGGTTGGGTTCGGTCTGAAGGGGAGGGGCTTAGCTTGACCCTGGTGGTGGTGGTGAATGGATGGTTGGGTCGGTCTGAAGGGGAGGGGCTTAGCTTGACCCTGGTGGTGGTGAATGGATGTTGGGGTCGGTCTGAAGGGGAGGGGCTTAGCTTGACCCTGGTGGTGGTGAATGGATGGTTGGGGTCGGTCTGAAGGGGAGGGGCTTAGCTTGACCCTGGTGGTGGTGAATGGATGGTTGGGGTCGGTCTGAAGGGGAGGGGCTTAGCTTGACCCTGGTGGTGGTGAATGGATGGTTGGGGTCGGTCTGAAGGGGAGGGGCTTAGCTTGACCCTGGTGGTGGTTAATGGATGGTTGGGTTCGGTCTGAAGGGGAGGGGCTTAGCTTGACCCTGGATTCAGAGGGACAGGAGGTGAGAAGGGGTGGAGGAGGGTTGCGTCGAGTCGCCTGAAATGACAGCTGTTAGAGGGGGGAGCAGATTTAAAAGGGTTAGCGGAGCACTATGATAGGCTTGTGAGAATAAAGCGAAGTGATTGGTTAAGCTGGGGAGTGACGCCCCCGATCACTTATTGAGAGGAGAGAGAGTAGTAACATGGAAATAGTAAATGAAGAGTAAAGACGGTCTTCCTGGTTGAACTTGAGCTGAGCTTCATTTGTCAAAAATCAGCCCACAGAGACAGATAGGACCGGATTTCTTTTTGATCCTGAAAATGGATTCAGAATCCTCAATAACCCCCAAATCCACTCCAAAATTGTCCAACTCGGCCAAGACATTTGTAACTTTTGTCCACATATATAGGCCATAAATGCTAATGAACTCAACCTATGCTAACTGTGCTAATTTCCCAGCATCTGCAGGTTAGCATCCAGCAGTTTCTATGTTCTGGAGACCCTACTGTACATTTCAAACTTTGGGGTCTCAACATGTCCGGGTCACTAAGCTGGAAACTAGACTTCACCGTAGCTCAAACCTCAGATACAAACACTGTTTTTCTTTTTTAACACTTGACTCTGATGTGATACTTCTACCTGAGATTTAAATTAAAGGTGTCAATGGAAAAGTGTTTTTCACATCTGGACTCAATAGAAAAATAAATACATGCACAGAGTTTCAAAATAAAAGCCTCAGCGTCTCGGATCATAAAGACAGATCTGTCCTATAAGTATTACAGCAATGAAAGCTGTCGAATGGATGTAGTGCAGTACAAGTACACAGTGGCATGAAGAAAGCATACTCAAGTGAAGTACAAGTACCTCAAGTGTGTACTTTAGTTCAGTGAGCGACTGTGAAAAAACATCCCCCTTCCTGTCAGGGGGCAGTGTTGAGCTGAGGAACAAAAACTCTTCTTCTTTATCACCCACCCTCTGCTCTGTGGGTGTGTACAGGAATGTGTGTGTGGTGTGTGTGTGTGTGTGTGTGTGCTTTCAATATGTCATTTTAAAGGTACTCAGCGAAGGAAGGAAGGAAGGAATGCAAAAAACACAGACACACAGACATACACACACACACACACACACACAAACGCACATTCTGGTATTAAGTGTTGGTGTGTGATTCATTTTCCACTTCTGAATTCTGATTATGTTCACCAAGGCCACTGGTGTAATGAGGTACAGACACACACACACACACACACACCACACACACACACACACACACACACACACACACACACACACACACACACACACACACACACACACACATACAGACACACACGCACAGACACACACACACACACACACAGAGACACACACACACACACACATACACACACAGAGACACACACACACACACACACAGAGACACACACACACAGAGACACACACACACACACAAAATTATTGGTCGTGTCTTTGAGTTCTGAGTTCTGATTTGCTGCAGAGTGAACCACACAAGGTCACATCTGCAGTGTGTGTGTGTGTGCGTGTGTGTGTGTGTGTGTGTGTGTGTGTGTAGTGTTGGATTAAGAAATACATGTAATTCTTTACTCAAGCTAATGTGCCTTTACAACAATGGAAAAATACAGTTTTTCCAAAGTGTTATCAGATCACATGAGGAAGTTGAAATCTTCATATATGATCACTAATCATTCTGATTATCAGAATGATTAGTGATCATTTCCTCATGGATGGAATCATTAGTGCAGCTGTATTTGAAGCAGAATCAAGATCAGTAGTTGAGTAAATGTTCTGAATGTGAAGCAGTTTCTATTCCAGTTTGATGTAGAGGTGACTTTGTGAAGGTGACAGGAATAAAAGTAGAAAAGTGTTTCTGAACGGAGACTTTATCTGTACATCAAAGCTCAGCATTAAACACAAATCAGGGAACATTTAGTTCAGAATTTACTCTAAATCTCCTGTTCCTGCTGTCAGGGTCAGTAGAGCCTCTACTTTAAAGAGTGCTCTCCTGCTGTCAGGGTCAGTAGAGCCTCTACTTTAAAGAGTGCTCTCCTGCTGTCAGGGTCAGTATGTAGAGTCTCTACTTTAAAGAGTCCTCTCCTGCTGTCAGGGTCAGTAGAGTCTCTACTTTAAAGAGTCCTCTCCTGCTGTCAGGGTCAGTAGAGTCTCTACTTTAAAGAGTGCTCTCCTGCTGTCAGGGTCAGTAGAGTCTCTACTTTAAAGAGTCCTCTCCTGCTGTCAGGGTCAGTATGTAGAGTCTCTACTTTAAAGAGTCCTCTCCTGCTGTCAGGGTCAGTATGTAGAGTCTCTACTTTAAAGAGTCCTCTCCTGCTGTCAGGGTCAGTAGAGTCTCTACTTTAAAGAGTCCTCCTGCTGTCAGGGTCAGTATGTAGAGTCTCTACTTTAAAGAGTCCTCTCCTGCTGTCAGGGTCAGTAGAGTCTCTACTTTAAAGAGTGCTCTCCTGCTGTCAGGGTCAGTAGAGTCTCTACTTTAAAGAGTCCTCTCCTGCTGTCAGGGTCAGTATGTAGAGTCTCTACTTTAAAGAGTCCTCTCCTGCTGTCAGGGTCAGTATGTAGAGTCTCTACTTTAAAGAGTCCTCTCCTGCTGTAAGGGTCAGTAGAGTCTCTACTTTAAAGAGTCCTCTCCTGCTGTCAGGGTCAGTATGTAGAGTCTCTACTTTAAAGAGTCCTCTCCTGCTGTCAGGGTCAGTAGAGTCTCTACTTTAAAGAGTGCTCTCCTGCTGTCAGGGTCAGTAGAGTCTCTACTTTAAAGAGTCCTCTCCTGCTGTCAGGGTCAGTAGAGTCTCTACTTTAAAGAGTGCTCTCCTGCTGTCAGGGTCAGTAGTGTCTCTACTTTAAAGAGTCCTCTCCTGCTGTCAGGGTCAGTATGTAGAGTCTCTACTTTAAAGAGTCCTCTCCTGCTGTCAGGGTCAGTGTGTAGTGTCTCTACTTTAAAGAGTCCTCTCCTGCTGTCAGGGTCAGTGTGTAGAGTCTCTACTTTAAAGAGTCCTCTCCTGCTGTCAGGGTCAGTGTGTAGTGTCTCTACTTTAAAGAGTCCTCTCCTGCTGTCAGGGTCAGTGTGTAGTGTCTCTACTTTAAAGAGTGCTCTCCTGCTGTCAGGGTCAGTGTGTAGTGTCTCTACTTTAAATAGTCCTCTCCTGCTGTCAGGGTCAGTGTGTAGTGTCTCTACTTTAAAGAGTCCTCTCCTGCTGTCAGGGTCAGTATGTAGAGTCTCTACTTTAAAGAGTCCTCTCCTGCTGTCAGGGTCAGTATGTAGTGTTTCTACTTTAAAGAGTCCTCTCCTGCTGTCAGGGTCAGTATGTAGTGTCTCTACTTTAAAGAGTCCTCTCCTGCTGATGTTCAGGTGTATATCACTATGTAGCATCTCTACTTTAAAGAGTCCTCTCCTGCTGAGGTTCAGGTGTATATCAGTATGTAGCGTCTCTACTTTAAAGAGTCCTCTCCTGCTGATGTTCAGGTGTATATCAGTATGTAGTGTCTCTACTTTAAAGAGTCCTCTCCTGCTGATGTTCAGGTGTATATCAGTATGTAGTGTCTCTACTTTAAAGAGTCCTCTCCTGCTGATGTTCAGCTGTATATCAGTATGTAGTGTCTCTACTTTAAAGAGTCCTCTCCTGCTGATGTTCAGGTGTATATCAGTATGTAGTGTCTCTACTTTAAAGAGTCCTCTCCTGGTCATGTTCAGTTGTATATCAGTATGTAGTGTCTCTACTTTAAAGAGTCCTCTCCTGCTGATGTTCAGGTGTATATCAGTATGTAGTGTCTCTACTTTAAAGAGTCCTCTCCTGCTGATGTTCAGGTGTATATCAGTATGTGGTGTCTCTACTTTAAAGAGTCCTCTCCTGCTGATGTTCAGGTGTATATCAGTATGTAGTGTCTCTACTTTAAAGATCCTCTCCTGCTGATGTTCAGGTGTATATCAGTATGTAGTGTCTCTACTTTAAAGAGTCCTCTCCTGCTGATGTTCAGGTGTATATCAGTGTGTAGTGTCTCTACTTTAAAGAGTCCTCTCCTGCTGATGTTCAGGTGTATATCAGTATGTAGTGTCTCTACTTAAAGAGTCCTCTCCTGCTGATGTTCAGGTGTATATCAGTATGTAGTGTCTCTACTTTAAAGAGTCCTCTCCTGCTGATGTTCAGGTGTATATCAGTATGTAGTGTCTCTACTTTAAAGAGTCCATCCTGCTGATGTTCAGGTGTATATCAGTATGTAGTGTCTCTACTTTAAAGAGTCCCTTCTCTTTCTCTAAAGGAGATAAATACCCTCTTGCCCGCGGACAATAACTGTATTTCTTTTTGCGTCGTAAATACCTTGCTAAGAGAAATCAATACAGAGGACCTGATAACTATCTCTGGTGTGTGTGTGTATGTGTGTGTGAGTGTGTGTGTGTGAGAGTGTGTGTGTGTGTGGTTGTGTGTGTGTGAGAGTGTGTGTGTGTGTGGTTGTGTGTGTGTGAGAGTGTGTGTGTGTGTGTGGTTGTGTGTGTGTGAGTGTGTGTGTGTGTGGTTGTATGTGTGTGAGAGGTTGTGTGTGTGTGACTGTGTGTGTGAGAGTGTGTGTGTGTGGTTGTGTGTGTGTGAGTGTTTGTGTGTGAGAGTGTGTGTGTGTGGTTGTGTGGTGTGAGTGTGTGTGTGGTGAGAGTGTGTGTGTGTGTGGTTGTGGTGTGTGAGTGTGTGTGTGTGAGAGTGTGTGTGTGTGTGGTGTGTGTGTGAGAGTGTGTGTGTGTGTGGTTGTGTGTGTGGAGAGTGTGTGTGTGTGTGGTGTGGTGTGTGTGAGTGTGTGTGTGTGAGAGTGTGTGTGTGTGGTGTGTGTGTGTGGTGAGTGTTGTGTGTGTGTGTGAGAGTGTGGTGTGTGTGTTGGTGTGTGTGTGAGAGTGTGTGGTGTGTGGTGGTTGTGTGTGTGAGTGTGTGTGTGTGAGAGTGTGTGTGTGTGGTTGTGTGTGTGTGAGTGTGTGTGTATGAGTGTGAGAGGTTGTGTGTGTGTGTGTGTGTGTGTGTGAGAGTGTGTGTGTGTGGTTGTGTGTGTGTGAGTGTGTGTGTGAGAGTGTGAGAGTGTGTGTGAGAGTGTGTGTGTGTGTGTGTGTGTGAGAGTGTGTGTGTGTATCGACCCGAGCATCCATCTGCAGCATGAAACAGATTCTCTCTCCTCCCTGCAGCTCCCTCCTTTCTTCTTATAATTCATCACTTTTGATTTGATCCAAACAGAAACATGGTGTGTGTTTTTACTAAAGTGCTGCCTTAACTATTCTCTTCTAGATGAGAGGTTTGGAGTTAGAATAGTCAGAAATAGTGACCAATGTGTCTTCATCATAAGCCTGAGTCTTCATCATATCTTCATCATGTTTTCATCATAAGCCTGAGTCTTCATCATGATCCTGAGTCTTCATCATATCTTCATCATGTTTTCATCATGAGCCTGAGTCTTCATCATGAGCCTGAGTCTTCATCATGATCCTGAGTCTTCATCATGTCTTCATCATGAGCCTGAGTCTTCATCATGAGCCTGAGTCTTCCTCATGAGTCTGAGTCTTCATCATGAGCCTGAGTCTTCATCATGAGTCTGAGTCTTCATCATGAGCCTGAGTCTTTATCATGAGCCTGAGTCTTCATCATGCGCCTGAGTCTTCATCATGAGTCTGAGTCTTCATCATGATCCTGAGTCTTCATCATGTCTTCATCATGAGCCTGAGTCTTCATCATGAGCCTGAGTCTTCATCATGATCCTGAGTCTTCATCATGTCTTCATCATGAGCCTGAGTCTTCATCATGAGCCTGAGTCTTCCTCATGAGCCTGAGTCTTCATCATGAACCTGAGTCTTCCTCATGAGCCTGAGTCTTCATCATGAGTCTGAGTCTTCGTCATGAGCATGAGTCTTCATCATGAGTCTGAGTCTTCATCATGAGCCTGAGTCTTCATCATGAGTCTGAGTCTTCATCATGAGCCTGAGTCTTTATCATGAGCCTGAGTCTTCATCATGCGCCTGAGTCTTCATCATGAGTCTGAGTCTTCATCATGAGCCTGAGTCTTCATCATGAGTCTGAGTCTTCATCATGAATCTGAGTCTTCATCATGAGTCTGAGTCTTCATCATGAGCCTGAGTCTTTATCATGAGCCTGAGTCTTCATCATGAGCTTGAGTCTTCATCATGAGTCTGAGTCTTCATCATGAGTCTGAGCGTTCATCATGAGCCTGAGTCTTTATCATGAGTCTGAGCGTTCATCATGAGCCTGAGTCTTCATCATGAGCCTGAGTCTTCATCATGTCTTCATCATGAGCCTGAGTCTTCATTATGAGTCTGAGTCTTCATCATGAGCCTGAGTCTTCATCATGAGTCTGAGTCTTCATCGTGAGCCTGAGTCTTCATCATGAGTCTGAGTCTTCATCATGATCCTGAGTCTTCATCATGTCTTCATCATGAGCCTGAGTCTTCATCATGAGCCTGAGTTTTCATCATGAGTCAGAGTCTTCATCATGAGCCTGAGTCTTCATCATGTCTTCATCATGATCCTGAATCTTCATCATGAGTCTGAGTCTTCATCATGTCTTCTTCATGTTTTCATCATGATCCTGAGTCTTCATCATGAGTCCGAGTCTTCATCATGAGCCTGAGTCTTCATCATGAGCCTGAGTCTTCATCATGAGCCTGAGTCTTCATCATGAGTCTAAGTCTTCATCATGAGCCTGAGTCTTCATCGTGTCTTCTTCATGTTTTCATCATGAGCCTGAGTCTTCATCATGTCTTCATCATGATCCTGAGTCTTCATCATGAGTCTGAGAGTGTTTCTCAATGTCGAGTACGCTTGCTTGGTAGCACATGTCTTCCGAGTCACTTGCTTCAGAAGCGAGGCAAGAATCCTTCCTGGCATTCGGAAAACGAAGAGTGGAACAGGCGAGCAGGTGTGCGTCATATGAGAGGCCCCGCCTTACATTTTCCGCCACAGATTTGGGGAAATTGGTCCGTGCGCAAAGCATTGTGGGGATTTTAAGACCGCGGAGTCTACACATGTGCAGCCTCGAAATTTCTCGCTACGAAGTACGCCGGGCTCGGTAGAATTCCAAGTATGCTGGACATTGGAACAGTCCTTCGGCGGCACTCGATGACGTAGTATGCTTGAAATAGTGGCTCTGGAGCAGCTTTACTCGACATTGAGAAACACCCTGAGTCTTCATCATGATCCTGAGTCTTCATCATGAGCCTGAGTCTTCATCATGAGCCTGAATCTTCATCATGAGCCTGAGTCTTCATCATGTCTTCCTCATGAGCCTGAGTCTTCATCATGAGCGTGAGTCTTCATCATGAGTCTGAGTCTTAATCATGTACCTGAGTCTTCATCATGACCCTGAGTCTTCATCATGAGCCTGAGTGTTCATCATTATCCTGAGTCTTCATCATTATCCTGAGTCTTCATCATGAGTCAGAGTCTTCATCATGAGCCTGAGTCTTCATCATGTCTTCATCATGATCCTGAGTCTTCATCATGAGTCAGAGTCTTCATCATGAGCCTGAGTCTTCATCATGAGTCTGAGTCTTCATCATGAGCCTGAGTCTTCATTATGTCTTCATTATGACCCTGAGTCTTCATCATGTCTTCATCATGAGTCTGAGTCTTCATCATGTCTTCCTCATGAGCCTGAGTCTTCATCATGAGCCTGAATCTTCATCATGAGCATGAGTCTTCATCATGTCTTCCTCATGTGCCTGAGTCTTCATCATGAGCCTGAGTCTTCATCATTATCCTGAGTCTTCATCATTATCCTGAGTCTTCATCATGAGTCAGAGTCTTCATCATGAGCCTGAGTCTTCATCATGTCTTCATCATGATCCTGAGTCTTCATCATGAGCCTGAGTCTTCATCATATCTTCATCATGAGCCTGAGTCATCATCATGATCCTGAGTCTTCATCATGAGCCTGAGTCTTTCATTAGCCTGAGTCTTCATCATGAGCCTGAGTCTTCATCATGAGCCTGAGTCTTCATCATGAGTCTGAGTCCTCATCATGAGCCCGAGTCTTCATCATGTCTTCACCATGAGCCTGAGTCTTCATCATGAATCTGAGTCTTCATCATGAGCCTGAGTCTTCATCATATCTTCATCATGAGCCTGAGTCTTCATCATGAGTCTGAGTCCTCATCATGAGCCTGAGTCTTCATCATGTCTTCACCATGAGCCTGAGTCTTCATCATGAATCTGAGTCTTCATCATGAGCCTGAGTCTTCATCATATCTTCATCATGAGCCTGAGTCATCATCATGACCCTGAGTCTTCATCATGAGCCTGAGTCTTTCATGAGCCTGAGTCTTTCATGAGTCTGAGTCTTCATCATGAGTCTGAGTCTTCATCATCTGTCAATATAATTATTTCATATTGCTCTGAGCAACCCCGAGTCCAAAAACCCAAAGAAAGTCCAAGAAACGTTTTTTTAATTGCAAAGTCATGAAGGAGCTGTAAACAAAGGCGAGGTTCATCAGGGTCCTAATCATTAATCAAACCCTTCCAATCCCATTAAAGTTATATTGGAGAGCCTTTAATAAGTTTGACAGTAATCAATGTTGAGTTCAATGGTGAGGTTTAACTTGTGGGACTTTTTAGCTTCTAAGGAGAAAACAAATGTAGAAACGTTGCTTTGCAGCAACAATCAAAGGCAATATTGTGTATAAGCACAGTGTTTGAGTAACAAGGGAAATCCTGTTAGTGCTCATGTAGCTGCCGGTGGGATTAATTATAGAGACAGCTGCGGGCTCTCAGATTATTTTAACTCCTGTTTCTTTTTCTCTGCTCGTCTGTTTCTCTGCAGCTTCTGACAGGTACATCAGGCTTAACGTGTTACGACCGGCGAGACGTATTAATCTCAGCGAGCGACGACGTTTCATCTGAAATGTATGGATTTCAGAGCCACAGCTTTTCAGAGGCTGTGATACAATCATTTATATCCTGACATCCTCTTTTCTTCCAGAAGGGAAACCTGTTCTGACAAATGGATCTGTCTAACATCAAGAAGACAGAAAGGAAACAGCATTTAGATCTAAGGAGAGGATAGCCACCGCTAAGCTAACGTTAGCTATAAAAGAACTACAGCACGGTCACATGACTTCATGTCACCACCGCTAAGCAAAAGGTGGCTAATGTTGGCTATAAAAGAACTACAGCACGGTCACATGACTTCAGGTCACCACCGCTAAGCTAAAAGAGGCTAATGTTGGGCTATAAAGGAACTACAGCACGGTCACATGACTTCACGTCGGCACCGCTAAGCTAAAGGAGGCTAATGTTGGGCTATAAAGGAACTACAGCACGGTCACATGACTTCACGTCACCACCGCTAAGCTAAAGGAGGCTAATGTTGGGCTATAAAGGAACTACAGCACGGTCACATGACTTCACGTCACCACCGCTAAGCTAAAGAGGCTAATGTTGGGCTATAAAGGAACTACAGCACGGTCACATGACTTCACGTCACCACCGCTAAGCTAAAAGAGGCTAATGTTGGGCTATAAAGGAACTACAGCACGGTCACATGACTTCACGTCACCACTGCTAAGCTAAAGGCGGCTAATGTTGGGCTATAAAGGAACTACAGCACGGTCACATGACTTCACGTCACCACCGCTAAGCTAAAGGTGGCTAATGTTCGGCATGATGACGTTTAGTCGTCTAATTTAGACACTTGTTAGCAACCAGCGTTTTAAATCCACCAGTGGGGTATTTTCTGACGTATTTATGGTTAGAACAAACGTTAAAATCACTTCAGCTTGTAAGAGGAGGTAATTCAGCTTTGTGAATGTTATCCTTCTGTGTGTGTGTGTGTGTGTGTGTGTGTGTGTGTGTGTGTGTGTGTGTGTTGTTCTCTAGTTATTTCAGCTGCTGTCATGTGAGCAGGTTTGTTGTGTGATGGATCGTTTCTTTTGAGACTGAACAAATGGACACACACACACACACACACACACACACACACACACACACACATACACACACACATACACACACACACAGGAGGGTTTGTTATCAGTTTAACAGAACAAGTGAGAATAACGTTGTCTGTATCCCACAGGTGATATACAGGGTGGGTAATGCTAACACGCTAACGACAGAGATGCTATGATTGTATGAGGACGTTTGCTCCTCCTCTAACATCTATTTGTTCTCAGTGGTTCTGGATAGAATCTAATGTATTTGCTTATTTACGAATAGAACCATTTTAAACAGTATTGTTAATCATATGAGAATGATCTATAGTTGGTGCCGTCGTGTTTTGCCCACCAACTAATATTCATTATTAATGATGTGCTCCTTTTACATATTGGCTCTAATGTGATTGTTAGAGCCAGTATTTTTTTTTTATTAAAAAAGCCCACCTAACCGTGACGTCTGTAGTCAACACAGAATAAAAGACTACAATTCCCGTGCCGTGAAGCACCGTTTTTAACCGTTTAGATACCGTTTAAGTTCCGATTCAAATTATACAAGCCTGAACATAGAAAGAAAGAAAGACTATCTAAGTTGTTTATTATTTTATTTGAGTTTTGCCTCTTTGTTGTGACTATTGTAAAGGCCTGTTTTCTTTGTTACCTGTGTGAAAGGTTTGTTATTTTATTTTGAGCATTGCACAATATCATCCATCGAGGCCAAGCAACTCATCACATGTGAGTAAAACAAATATAAAGGAAGGAAAACGCATAAGAAATGTCTGTTTAAGGCGTCTATTGGCTGGATAGAAAAGAAGGAAGGAAGCCACGACAGTGATTATAATTCCACGTTGCTTTATGTCTTATGTCTTTACACTTATGACTTACTATAGGTATTATTAATAACTGTAGCAGGTGAGTGAACATGACCTGTAGGATCAGTGGTGATCTGCAGCGTCGTCCATCTTTCCTCTGAGACATCAGCAGAGCTTCATCCTCCAGCTCTCTGCGACCTTCAGGATTGATTTGATTTGTCGCTGAGCTGTTAATGAGCTGCAGGCCTGACCTTCGGCTCTGCGGGGGAAAAAGTGAGGGATGTTGGAGGCAAATGTTAAACCTTTGTGACTTCTCTGCACACGACTTCAACAGTCTCTCTCTTTTATTATCAACGTACTCTGTTCCCAGTGTGTGAAAGTAAATTAATACAGAACATGCATGCACTCTGAGCTGTGTGTGTGTGTGTGTGTCTGTGTGTTTGTGATGCCAATGTATCTGCAGTGACAGCCCTTAAACAACAACAGGCGATGAAAATAAGTGAGGTCTGCGTGAAAAATGATTAAAGCCTCTACCTTGATTTATAACACACACACACACACACACACACACACACACACACACACACACACCACACACACGATAAAGCATGACAAGACAAGAAGTGAAAGCAGATTGTTAGCAGAGGTAATTTCGCCTACAAAAACAAATCACAGTATTTCATCATTTTATTCTAAGCTACGTCGCACTATCTGGTGAAAACAAAGAATCGGCGCCAGGAGAAAATAGTTTTATAACCCCTTAAAGCTGCTGTGTTGTGTTTTGCATATCAAACAACAGACATATCAGATTCTCTTTAATTTTACGATAAAAGAGAATATCTGTGTCTTCAGGCTCCACTGAGAGGACGGAGATCAATGGGACCCGATCTGAAACACTTCATCACAGCTAAAGATGCTAACGAGGCTAACGTCAGAGTAGACAGTGGTTGATGTTAAAAGTCAAAGTAGTGACTGTAGTCTCTGGATTCAATATAAATCACTGAGAAGCCGAGGGAATCCCAGTGTCAGTGCGAGCTGCCGTCTGCAGGACATCAATCCTCTACTGATCTAAATACACCATAAACCAACGCCAATCATCGATCTACAATCACATGGTGTAATTGTTGCCTGACTGACCATCGTATTTGGGCTCCTTGTAGATGCAAAAATGCGGTTTCCTTAATCTTTTTATCTCTTTAGCCAAAACCTCAGAATCTGCATTTAACTTCAGTCACATGACAGACAGCTAGTGTTTGAACCACAAAGGGGCGGGACCATGAAGTAGATGGAAAGAAACGGATTGCTCTCATGTATGACATTTGTTTGTAACTGTCTTAAAGGTCCCCTATTATCCTCTTCTTCATCAGTATATCACAGGTCTCAGATATATCCAGAGCCTGTCTCTGATTGGCTGAAACACCAAACAGATCATTGCAGCATCCCATAATCCCCTCTGTTTCAGCCCTGTTTCCAAAGTGCTGATTCTCTGTCTGTTACTTTAGATGAACATAAGGAGCCCCTCCCCACGCCCCTCTGAGAGAGATTTGGTTACAAAGAACACAATGGAGCTCTAGGAGGAGATTCAGGTGATAAGGGGGGGGGGGGTTACCTTGGTTGCTGATTGGCTAATGGTTATAGTCTCTTTCCACAGAGGGGACACAGGTTGATGTAGAAAAGACATGAACAAGTGGATTTTGCATAATAGGTGACCTTTAACTTTCTTTTTTAAAAGACGTCTTTCTTTCATTCTTTGAGGTTTCATCTCCACAGACTGCACTTTTTTTTCCCTCGTTGGCATACGATGAAGCAAAGTGTAAAATGAGAAGTTTTATTAAAAAATATTCATTTCCTCTCCGGAGGTTTCTGCTTTGCCTCATTTTCCACGGTAAATGTTGACATTAACTGTAACTACTTTTTTTAAATGTCCTCTCGGCCTCATTTTGGACGTATTCAGTTAATATGTCACAGAGAAACCTTCCTCTCTGGCACTCGTTAAAGTCTCTTCAAACCATCAGTCAGCAGAAACGTAGAAGTTTAAAATAAATATTTAAACCAGAGTTCACCTGCAGAATAAATATTAGAAACATCTTCTATATTTCTCTCTCCAGCATCCCTGAGTCTTTGTTATTTATCTGTATTTCTCTGACAGATTGTTTAAAGTGTGCAGCTCTGGGACAACACACAGACACTGAAGGGTCAATTATTGTCAATCATTCCCTTCATTACATACGTTTTAAAGTAAATTCACTGAGAGTTAAGTCCGAATTTTGATCATTTTCTGAGTAATAATAAGTCAAAAGGTCTATATCACATCACATTTAGACTCTGTATTTCCTGTATAAGCAGAGCAGTATTATTATTTCTGCTGCTGACTAATTCCAAACCTAAGAAGGCATCGTAAGACATGAATTCAAAAGTGAATTTCACGCTTGAGAGACTCGGGCTGCTCTGAATTAAACAGACCTGAGGACACGCAGAAAAACTCCAGAAGTATGGAGACAGATTATTTCCATGAGATTAATGAAGCTGCAGTTTAATACATCTTCATCAACAAGTCTCCATGCTCTCTACTGAAAAGAGAAAGAACCGAAACATTTCAATATTTCGAAAGAAGTTTCGCATCAACAACAATGCTGGATTTTAATACAATTATTTATAGTTATGGGTGTGACTCAAACACTTGGACTCAAATGCAAAACTTGTTCAAAAAGTCTTTACTTAAGATGAAAACAAGTACATCGTTCATAAAGATGCAAAACGTAGAAAAGCAAATTCTAAAACTTTAAAGGTGTGGCGTTTGGATACTACTTAGGACCCCAAAGCAGAGACTGACACAAGTTAAGTTTCAAGGTGTTTTAATAAAGACAGCTAGGCCAAGGCAGGTACTGAAGACAGGGAGCTGGCTGGTTGCAGAAAGGTCCAAAAAAAGCAGAGGGAAAACGTCCCAGGCAAAAACTCAAAAAGTTGCTCAAAACTGCAATGTGAACAAAACTATGCTTGGGCTGCAGAAAGGCACTCTGGATCGTCGAACAGCATTTCATTCTCTGGCAGAGTAGTGAGGTGAGGGCCAGGCTCTTAAATGGAAAGTTGATTAGGTTAGTGGGAACAGGTGTGCCTCATCTGCAGCAGGAGAATACCAGCACCCCCTGTCACACACCAGCCCTGCAGAGAAGGAGAGACAGTGAGGGGTAAAAAGAGCAAACAACAGGAAACAACACAACACCCAAAAAACCCATGCAGAAACATAACAGTCCCCCCCCCCCCCGCCTCCTGGCGGCCTACCAGGCTTATCCGGGTACCGGGCATAAAAGTCTCTCAAGAGATCAAGGTCTAAAATGAGCGAGCGAGAAACCCATTGTCGCTCCTCCGGCCCATACCCCTCCCAATCCACTAGGTACTGGTAGCCACGGCCCCGCCTTCGAGCGTTCAGCAACCGCCGTACAGTGAAGGCCGGGTGGTTGTCGATGAGCCGGGGGGGTGGAGTTCGGTCGGAGGGCAAAGGGGACTGCAGGAAACTCTCTTGAGAAGTGACACATGAAAGGTTGGGTGCACCTTCAAGGCAAGAGGCAACTTGAGCCTAACCACACTAGGATTGATGACACGTTCAATTTCATAAGGTCCAATGTACCTGGGAGTGAGTTTCCAAGACTCAGATGGTAGAGGGAGGTCACGGGAGGAAAGCCAAACCTTCTGGCCCGGTTGGTAATCAGGAGCTGATCGGCGGTGACGATCCGCCAGCCTCTGGTTCCGGGCGGAGGTGCGGGTGAGAGCTGCCCGGGCTTCACGCCAGACTCTGCGGGCTCGCCGGAGATGCCCCTGCACCGAGGGAACCGCCACCTCTGTCTCTGTCAAACAACAGGAAACAACAACCAAAAAACCCATGCAGAAACATAACAAAAGGTCCCCTATTATACTGTTTTTCATCAATATATCACAGATATATCCAGAGCCTGTCTCTGATTGGCTGAAACACCAAACAGATCATTGCAGCATTACCCATAATCCCCTCTGTTTCAGCCCTGTTTCCAAAGTGCTGATTCTCTGTCTGTTACTTCAGATGAAAATAAGGAGCCCCTCCCCACGCCCCTCTGAGAGACATTTGGTTACAAAGAACTCAATGGTGCTCTAGGAGGAGATTCAGGTGATAAGGGGGGGGGGTTACCTTGGTTGCTGATTGGCTAATGGTTACACAAGACAACACATCGTGATGACATCACAAAGTGGCCAAAATCTGATCAGCTCATTTTCAGACAGGTTTTTATAGAAATGGATCAGGAGAAAAAGAGAGAGAATCTTTGTTCCTGAAACTTTCAGAGTCTCTTTACAAAGAGGGGTGGGGAACCTTTTTCCTCTCAAGGGCCATTTCAATTTTTTCAACATCCTCCGAGGGCCGTACAAATGATTGACCTCTGCTTAAAAATACTAAAATCACAGCCCATTCATTTGGCCTTTCTTTCATGCTGTGCAAAGAAAAAGCAACCTCTGAATCCAGATATCTCACCATGACTCGATGCATGCACGTGCACGGTGTGGCATGACCACCACACAGAAAGATATGGACACAAGATGTGTGCAAATGTATTTAGTTTCCTATCCATGTGAAGTCTGTAGTCTCTCTCTCAGTCTGTAGTCTCTCTCTTAGTCTGTAGTCTCTCTCTCAATCTGTAGTCAGTCTGTAGTCTCTCTCTCAGTCTGTAGTCTCTCTCTCAATCTGTAGTCTCTCTCTCAGTCTGTAGTCTCTCTCTCAGTCTGTAGTCAGTCTGTAGTCTCTCTCTCAGTCTGTAGTCTCCCTCTCAGTCTGTAGTCAGTCTGTAGTCTCCCTCTCAGTCTGTAGTCAGTCTGTAGTCTCTCTCTCAGTCTGTAGTCTCTCTCTTAGTCTGTAGTCTCTCTCTCAATCTGTAGTCAGTCTGTAGTCTCCCTCTCAGTCTGTAGTCTCTCTCTCAGTCTGTAGTCTCCCTCTTAGTCTGTAGTCTCTCTCTCAGTCTGTAGTCTCTCTCTCAGTCTGTAGTCTCCCTCTTAGTCTGTAGTCTCTCTCTTAGTCTGTAGTCTCTCTCTCAGTCTGTAGTCTCCCTCTCAGTCTGTAGTCTCCCTCTCAGTCTGTAGTCAGTCTGTAGTCTCTCTCTCAGTCTGTAGTCTCTCTCTCAGTCTGTAGTCTCTCTCTCAGTCTGTAGTCTCCCTCTTAGTCTGTAGTCTCCCCTCTCAGTCTGTAGTAAGTCTGTAGTCTCTCTCTCAGTCTGTAGTCTCTCTCTCAGTCTGTAGTCTCCCTCTCAGTCTGTAGTCAGTCTGTAGTCTCACTCTCAGTCTGTAGTCAGTCTGTAGTCTCTCTCTCATCAGTCTGTAGTCTCTCTCTCAGTCTGTAGTCTCCCTCTCAGTCTGTAGTCTCTCTCTCAGTCTGTAGTCTCTCTCTCAGTCTGTAGTCTCCCTCTCAGTCTGTAGTCTCCCTCTCAGTCTGTAGTCTCCCTCTCAGTCTGTAGTCTCCCTCTCAGTCTGTAGTCTCCCTCTCAGTGTCTGTAGTCTCCCTCTAAGTCTGTAGTCAGTCTGTAGTCTCCCTCTCAGTCTGTAGTCAGTCTGTAGTCTCCCTCTCAGTCTGTAGTCTCTCTCTCTCAGTCTGTAGTCTCTCTCTCAGTCTGTAGTCTCCCTCTCAGTCTGTAGTCAGTCTGTAGTCTCCCTCTCAGTCTGTAGTCTCCCTCTCAGTCTGTAGTCTCTCTCAGTCTGTAGTCAGTCTGTAGTCTCCCTCCCAGTCTGTAGTCTCACTCTCAGTCTGTAGTCTCCCTCTCAGTTTGTAGTCTCTCTCATTCTGTAGTCAGTCTGTAGTCTCTCTCTCAGTCTGTAGTCTCCCTCTCAGTCTGTAGTCAGTCTGTAGTCTCCCTCTCAGTCTGTAGTCTCACTCTCAGTCTGTAGTCTCTCTCTCAGTCTGTAGTCAGTCTGTAGTCTCCCTCCAGTCTGTAGTCTCCCTCTCAGTCTGTAGTCTCCCTCTCAGTCTGTAGTCTCCCTCTCAGTTTGTAGTCTCTCTCATTCTGTAGTCAGTCTGTAGTCTCTCTCTCAGTCTGTAGTCTCCCTCTCAGTCTGTAGTCAGTCTGTAGTCTCCCTCTCAGTCTGTAGTCTCTCTCTCAGCCTGTAGTCTCACTCTCAGTCTGTAGTCAGTCTGTAGTCTCCCTCTCAGTCTGTAGTCTCTCTCTCAGCCTGTAGTCTCACTCTCAGTCTGTAGTCAGTCTGTAGTCTCCCTCTCAGTCTGTAGTCTCCCTCTCAGTCTATAGTCAGTCTGTAGTCTCCCTCTCAGTCTATAGTCAGTCTGTAGTCTCCCTCTCAGTCTGTAGTCAGTCTGTAGTCTCCCTCTCAGTCTATAGTCAGTCTGTAGTCTCCCTCTCAGTCTGTAGTCAGTCTGTAGTCTCCCTCTCAGTCTGTAGTCAGTCTGTAGTCTCCCTCTCAGTCTGTAGTCAGTCTGTAGTCTCTCTCATCAGTCTGTAGTCTCCCTCTCAGTCTGTAGTCTCTCTCTCAGTCTGTAGTCTCCCTCTCAGTCTGTAGTCAGTCTGTAGTCTCCCTCTCAGCCTGTAGTCAGTCTGTAGTCTCTCTCTCAGCTGAACGAGGCTCCTTCTTCCAGATGGAGGGTGTAAAACCAGCAGCAGCTTTGGGACAAACTCCCCTCTCTCCAGCAGAAACAGGACATGCCTTTAGGTAACAACGCTTTCAAATCAGCATCTCTTGGACAAAAAATAAAAAAGAATAACTCAAATAAACTCTTTTTTGTAAACCTCTTTTAGTTTTGAACCTGATGTTTATAAGCCTCTTAGTTTTTGCAACAGTCTTTAAATAAACACAATTTTATAATAAAATGCACACTCTTACCTTTTATTTCTGTCTGCATTTAAAGCACATTTAGCGTTTCTGTAACACAATTCAATCTAAGCTGGCTATTAGTCATTTGGGATCTGACTTATGACATAACACTCCTTTACTTTATTATCGGCAAATGTGCCAAATAATCACAACAAAGATGATTCCTTTGTGGACCTGCAACAGGAAACAGTTTGTTCTTCTCCCTCACTGCAGAGACAGATGGACTGAAAAACAGACGATCAGATTCACCTTCAGACCAAACTAACAACTTCCTCTGAGTTCAGCTACAGAAGAGAAAAGTGGAAACTACAACACTGCTGCTTCAACCTGCGGACCCTCCACCCCCTGAAGGTGAGACTGACTCCAACATCACTCAATACCTGTTGAAACCTGCTTTAAAGGGTTTAGGGGATAGACTCCTTTAGCATTGCAGGTAACCTGATTGGCTAAAGGTCTGTTAGCACTCAGAGCTCACAGCTCCTCATATCTGTTCAGAAACTGGAGGAAAGTTATAAATGTACAAACCACAGTCTGTCTAGGCAGGGGTGGGCAAACTTTTTGGCTCGAGGGCCACTATGAGTTTTAAAATTTGACAGACGGGCCGGGCCAGTAGCAGATCGGTGAAAACATATTTAGCTGTCCACTCCTCATTAAACACTCGGCACTCAATGTCGACTTTTCTTTTCTTTGGTCCAGTCATTGTTACAGATGCAGGTTCAAAGGTGACTTATTGCGTCATGACGTAACCGTTTACGTGCCTTCTTATTACCCACACAGCGTTTTACGTCGCTGATTTTCTCCGCAACACCGCTCACAACAACATCACTAGAGGACTGCGTCGGGTAGTTTTTAATCATACGAAGCCAGATTAAATTAAAGAACTACTTCTCCAACCTTATACCTTTCTCCAGAGTGCCGTGGTTCATTGTTTATGAATGTGGTTCAGCTGCATTACTGCCCGCTGCAGTGCTGCTCGTCCACCGGAGTTTATTCTCCCGTTAACTCACAGCAGCGGCCACTGTAAAGTCTTCACTGTCTGACAGTCACACAAGCAGCTGATAAATATCCCCCCCCCCATCAGTGAATGTGTTTCAGTCTGAAAGCTGTTTGGCATCACAACGCTGTTATGAAAGTGTCTCTGGCATTCTACAGGTGATGTTAGCATAGCAACCGAAGCTAATCAGACTATCTTGACTACTTGTTGCTATCATTTTGTGGCATAAGCCGTTTTCTACACGCATATTTTACCGGCGTAGTTTTTGTTATGATTTTACTTGCGATGGCCACATGGAGCCCATGTATTGATTCGATAGCTGCAATAATACAAAAACAACAGGAAAACGTCTGCCTCTTCACAATGATCAATAACAATGAACGGATGGTTATTAAAGTAAGGTAAAATAAACAGAATCACACTAAGCCTGGTTGGTGTTGCCTGACTTTATATAAGTGTTTTGTATAAGTGTGTGGTCGCGTTCTGGTCCCTTTGCTCAGAGCTACTGCTTGGTACGACTTGTATTCGCCGTACTCGCCGTGAACTGTTATTGCTCAGGTTAATCTCGACCCCCTCCAATGTAAGCGTGACGTATTTGGTTCTTGGATGTTGCCGGGTTGCCGAGTGGGGCCAGCTGAGAGAATAGACCAGACTCCAGCAAAGGTCAATTGTGTCTAGAGTGCGCCATCTAGTGGGATCAACTGAAATGCCGGGTATTGCAGGAAAAAGGCAAAATGAATGCGGTCTTTACTATAATTTGGACAATTTTGTACCAATATTCGGCGGGCCGGATTAAAAAGCCCAACGGGCCGTATATGGCCCGCGGGCCTTAGTTTGCCCATGCCTGGTCTATGGCATGGTGAACACAGTCACTGCTTTATTTCTGTCTGTATGACGTTGTGAGAGAGGACGGAGCAGCTACAGGTTGGCTTAGCCTGATCGATTCGATCTCCATTCAGAACACATTTTACCATGGTATGACTTCCTTGAAGTGAACATGTCTGCACTTTCCTTGTTGTTTGGAGTTAGATTTTCTGTGTTATTTGCACAAGTTGCTTTGGATGAAAACGTCAGCCAAAGGAAATGTAAATCATGTTTTTCTTGAGGTCTGGGAATAGACAAAGGACTTGATTTTTTGGAACATTTGAACGCAACCAATGATTCATCACCAGAAAATGTGCACATTTAGCTCAGCTTTTACTAACCTGTATCATTATGTAGTTATTCCGGCATCATTTCGAAAAGTTTATTACAATTAAATCACGGTTAAATATGTTCATTTTGTTGTATTTTGGTATCTACCATAGTATCTAAATGGAGATAAGCCCGGCCTCCTCGCCAGTGCGTCTTGTTTGAGTGAGGCGAGTAAACACCAATGAAAGCTGCGGTCAAACTAGTGCGAGTTGAGCGAAGCACAGTGAATGCACCATTAGACTTGAAGAGTTAAAAAGAGGGTTTTGTTTGTTAGAGTTACTGTGGTTTATAAGGTTGGGGAACACTTCCTCCTTAATAACAGGTATAGATTAATACATTTGATGAAGTATAAGCGTAAATGTTTGTTGAAACGTTAGAGTGAGGGACGAGAACAATCCTTTTTAAATGCAGGCAAATGTGCTTTAGTCCACACAACAAAGTTCATTCTTTTGTGGACCTGAACGTTTTGCTATACTTTAAAGATTGAAGCTCCTTTAAAACTGAACTAAATGATGCTGTAAAGATAAAATGAAGAAATACCAGTGAGCTGATGAGGAGTGGCAGGTGTTTGTGGAATGAGACACACCTTGGTGTATCAGGTGAACTAAGAGACTAACCAGGAAACAGTTTGTTATTCTTCCTCAATGCAGAGAGACAGACGGACTGAAAACCAGACGATCAGAGTTTCTCTCTTCCTCCTTGATAACAGGTATAGATGAATACATTAAATAAAGTATAGGCGCAAACTTTTGTTGAAACGTTAGAGTGAGGGACGATTTAGGCAACTGTGCTAAAGTCACCAGAACAAAGTTAATTCTTTTGAGGAGCTGAACATTTTGTAATACTTTAAAGATTTAACTTTGTTTAAACTGCACTGAATGATATTCCATGAGCTCCATGAGGGTTAAAATGTTCTGTACTAGAGAGATAACATGAGGAAATACCGGTGAGCTGATGAGGAGTGGAGCCATGA
Source organism: Dissostichus eleginoides (assembly GCA_031216635.1). Taxonomy (NCBI): domain Eukaryota; kingdom Metazoa; phylum Chordata; class Actinopteri; order Perciformes; family Nototheniidae; genus Dissostichus; species Dissostichus eleginoides. Next base: position 818,613 of record CM062265.1, on the reverse strand, counting down.
CTGACTGTACTTCCTGTCTGCTGTGTTTCAGCTTCACTCAGAGACAACATGGCTTCCAGATCAGAGGAAGATCTCTGCTGTCCGATCTGTCAGGACGTCTTTAGAGATCCTGTTGTTCTGTCCTGTAGCCACAGCTTCTGTAAAGCCTGTGTGCAGACCTGGGGAGAGAGAAACCAACACGAGAGTGTCCAGTCTGTAAGAGAAGATCTTCAAGAGGAGAACCTCCCTGTAACCTGGTGTTGAAGAACCTGTGTGAGACCTTCTTAGAGGAGAGAGATCAGAGATCTCCAGAGGCTCTCTGCAGTCTGCACTCTGAGAAACTCAGACTCTTCTGTCTCGACCATCAGCAGCCAGTGTGTCTCGTCTGCAGAGATTCAAGAACGCACACCAACCACAGATTCAGACCCATTGATGAAGCTGCTCAGGATCTCAGAGAGAAGCTCCAGAGATCTCTGCAGCCCTTTCAGGAGAAACTGAAGCTCTTTGAAGAAGTTAAAGTGAAGTTTGATCAAACAGCAGGACACATGAAGGTCCAGGCTCAACACACAGAGACGCAGATTAAGGAGCAGTTTAAGAAGCTTCACCAGTTTCTAGAAGAGGAAGAGGAGGCCAGGATGGCTGCACTGAGGGAGGAAGAGGAGCAGAAGAGGAGGATGATAGAGGAGAAGATGGAGGCTGTGAGCAGAGAGATAGCAGCTCTTTCACACACAGTCAGAGCCACAGAGGAGGAGCTGAGAGCTGAAGACGTCTCCTTCCTGCACAACTACAAGGCTGCAGTGGAGAGGCTGCAGCGCCCCTGCTGGAGGATCCACAGCTGCCCACAGGAGCTCTGATAGACCAGGCCAAACACCTGGGCAACCTCAGCTTCAACATCTGGAGCAAGATGAAGAACATGGTGTCCTACTCTCCTCTCATCCTGGACCCAAACACTGCTGATCCATTACTCATCCTGTCTGAAGATCTGACCAGAGTGAGACGAGGAGGAGAGAGACAGAAACTTCCTGATAATCCAGAGAGGTTTGATAGTTGCCTCTGTGTCCTGGGCTCTGAGGGCTTTAACTCAGGGACTCACAGCTGGGATGTCCAGGTTACAGACAGTACATACTGGTTTCTGGGTGTGTTAGCAGAGTCTTTCCAGAGGAAGGGATTCACAGAGTCTGGATTATGGAGAATAGGTTTCTATGAAGGTGAATACTCAGCACGGTCACCATCAGATCCAGACACTCCTCTCAGCCTGAAGAAGAAGCTCCAGAGGGTCAGAGTGAATCTTGACTGGAGCAGAGGAGAGTTGTCGTTCTCTGATCCTGACACTAACACACACATACACACCTTCAAACACACTTTCACTCAGATTATGTTTCCATTCATTAGCACTTTGAGTGAAGTGAAGATATTACCACTGAAGGTGTGTGTGACCCAAAGAAATAGTTCCAAAACATTTGGCCAGCAATGCCAATCACAGTAAACAAGTTGGCATGGAGGGGCTAACCTTTCTAGCAGCAGCAAGCAGTTAGCATAACAGCTAACTGTATTCTGCAAGTTTGCACACCAACCGGTCACAAAAAGCTGTTGTTACTATAGCCAGCGTATCAACAGCTAAGCTAACTAGCCATCAGCTAGGTAGCATTTGCATTAATAATAATGATAATACATGGGATTTGTATAGCTCTTTTCCTAATGCTCAAAGATGCTTAATGGCCTAAACATCCTAGGTCGATCGCGGGGAGATTCCCAGTCGATCGCGAGATGTGTCTAAAAATAGAACAACAATATTCTGTTTTATCGTTAATGTCCTAGAACATAATCTTCCTGTGCCAGAATAATGCACTTGAACGCATCAAAGCTTTGTGATTGGCGTGACCCCATGTGTCGGGGCGTGGCTGGTGGGCAGTGGGCACTAGTTCGCTGACGTTGTCAACAGGAGTGACAGTCCGCACACACACAAGACCACAATTATGGCAGAAGCAAAAAAGCCCAAAATATATAATTTTCACTCCGAGTGGGAGGATGATTATGTTTTTATCTATTCCAATTCAAAGTCCATCTGTCTCATCTGCAATGCGAGCGTGGCTTTATCGAAGAAGGGTAATTTAGAGCGGCATTTCAAAACGGTGCACACACGCTACGAGACGGAATTCCCTCCTGATTCTGCCCTACGCTCTTCTGTTCGTTGCGTGCGTATGTAACAGAGTTAAACATGTGAATACATCATTATAAGTTTGTGAATGTTTAATTCATAATAAGTTGTGAATTTTAAGAGATGAGATTTTCATTTAATATTTTAAGTTTTGTTTCCCGTGGGAACACCGTCCCGTTGCACGTCTTTTTTTACTTCCGGTATGTATTGTCCACCCTCCGCGGACTGGCCATCTGTAGAATCTGGAGAATCACAGAACGGCCGGTCGTCAAGGGCCGGTCGTCAAGGGCCGGCTCGATTCGCTGACGGACGTCACCGCCCTTCATTTTTTATGTTTTTAAAAGGCATCATTGAAGTTGCAACAGGTCCGCCGTAACCCCGCAGCGAGGCTCCCCCCCAGTTGACAGTTCACTAGCACCCCAGCCCCCCCCCCCCCTCTCATTTGGACTGGTAGATCTCGGCAGACTGGCAACTTTAAAAGTAGCTCTTGGTTCAAAAAGGTTGGGCACCCGTGGTATATAAAACTTTATGGTAACTGCACACGGTTAAGTAAGCAAATAACTGACTGTTTCCTGTTAGTCTGTTTTTACTTCCTGTCTTTGTGTTTTCCCGTCTGTGTTTTTACCTGCCCTCTCCAGCTGTCTATGTGATTAGCTGTGTTTTTATTCAGGCCCTCTTCTTCTGTCATAGTCCACTTGCCAGCAGTGTAAACCCGGAAATGTTGAGTACCCATGAAAATCAGCCACCGGAGAGAACAAATATGGCCACTTTCTAGTTAAAACTACCATGTTTGATCCTGAGAATGTCAGAAATGGATTCAGCGTCTTCAATAACCTCCAAAACCACTTCAAAATTGGCCAAGCCATTTTTTTGCTATTGTCTGCATAGGCTATAATGCTCATTAATGCAACTTATGCTAATTGTGAAAATGGCCAAACATCTGCAGGTTAGCATCCGGCAGTTTCTATGAGCTGGAGACCCTACTGTACATTTCTAACATTACACTTTGGGGTCTCAACATTTCCAGGTTCAAAGCAGGACTCTCTGACCTGCAAACAGACTACTGTCAGATCCTTGTTTATCGTTCTGTTTGGTCTGTCTTGCCCTGTCTGGATTTCCTGAAGTTATTTTCCTTGAGGTTTTCCCGTTCCCTGGGTTTGGGTCGCCCCCCTCTTTGTGAAGATACTGTTTGAAATGTGTTGTTTAATTTCCAATCACTGATCTGTATGGGTTGATCTGTGGTAATGAGCTAATGGGTTGATTATTTAGAACTGGCTTTTAGAGATGGGAACCAGGGAGGTGCTGCCTTCAGGGTCGACCAAACATTACATCACCTCTTTGCACTCTATTGTAACTAATTGAGCAGCACTTACGGTATAACTTGCTTAAAGTGAATATATCTGCTCTTTCCTTGTTGTTTACACTTTGATTCTTTATGGTTTTGGATAAAACCGTCAGCCAAATGTAATGAAATGTAAATTATGTTTTTCTTTGAGGTTAATAAAAGATATTTGGGAAAAGAAAAAGGACTTGATTTTTTCTGGAACATTTGACCGCCACCAATGATTCAGCAGCAGAAGATGTCCACGTTTAGCTCAGCTGGAGAAACTGACCTCTGTGATGCACCGACTGATTGGCTCTGACTTAATTACACATTAAAGACGACTGCAGCTCAGACAGAGGACGCGGTTAAAGACTAAAATCTGAAAATCAACCTGAAACCAGGCCTGCCTGATTATGGAGAAAATCCTAATCATGATTATTTAATACTCACTGACTTTGGGAACATTAAGCATTTAGAAAGAAATACTAAACTTTTAAAAGTTTGATGCATCAATGAAGAGCGAAGTGAAGACAGCACAGCTACAAAAGTCTTTATGTCATTGAAATGGCAAACAACAGAAATAAATAAAAATCCAACAAACACGCTAATAAATAAAAGTAAATATAAGCATGTTTGCTAACTGCAGGACGTAAACAGTGTTTTTTCTCATTAGCAAACAACAGACTCATCCAGTCAGGTGATATCTAATTGAAATGTACATGATGGTGATGTCCCTGACCTGTGAGAGCAAAGGCTGGCTTTATAACATTGGACGATTAATTAGTTGTAAAATGTCGTAGTCGGTATTAAATGTGATTAATCTCCCGGTCCAATCTAAAGGGAGGGAGAGAAGTCTTTATTCCCAGAGGAAATCTCACTTGTTGTCAGGAGTTTCGTGGAGAAAAACTATTACTGTCGGAAAAATAAATAAAACTTTTACAAAATAACACCATGCGTGATATACACACTGATTTCTTAGAAAAGCTCATTTAAATTGTAGTTTCTCTTTTGCTTATTTGGTCATATCTGTAATGTTATTAAACGAGTCTAGATGTACTTCATTTTTACCAAATTGCAATTTTTTTGTTACAGCAAGGCATTGCACGAGTAAAAAAACCCATTATATACACACACATACCAACAGTATACATATATATAATAATAAAAATACATGGGCTTTGTATAGCGCTTCTCCTAATGCTCAACGACACTTATATATTTATATTATACATAATTATAATACATTTAACTAATATAGCACGTTTTCTCACTGACACTTTACATATCTATAAAATACACAATATGAAGTATACAGAATACGTTTGAGTAAACTTTAACCAACTTACTGGAAAGCCACGAATTTGGCGACAGCTAGCTCGATAGATTTGCTAGCTAGCTTGTTAGATTGGTAGCTAATGTAAGCTAGCTAACTAGGTAGATAGTGAATTTTAGCTTGATTTACAGACAGACAGACGAAGGCTAACTTGTATTAGCTAACCAGCACCCTGAACGGTTAGCTGGATTTTCTAAATGTCAGTCAGTTATTCTAAAGTGTCCTCATGAGCTTTATTCTGCAGTCCGACCGGCTCATATGTTCTGGTTCTGACCTTTTCTCTAAATCTCAAAATCCAGATTTTTTCTCTAAATTCTGACTTTTTTCAGAAATCTGACTTTTTCTCTAAATTCTGACTTTTTGACTATTCCTCAAAATCTAAAATGTCTGACTTTTCCCCAAAATCTAAATTAGTTTTGCTGTAAAACTTCCCATCACCTCTCTGATAAAACTCACTGTTTACAAGCTGCTAGAGCTAACAGTTCACATGAGGGTTTAAACAGGAAGTGGTCAAAGAGGTGAGTTGTTAGAGTCTCTCTGCTGTAACATGTCCCTCTGTGGGATGAATAAAGGTATTCCTGTCTGAGAGGATCCAGACTGAGCCGTCCAATCAGCTGTGAAGCTCAGCCTCCATCAGTAGAAAGAGTAAAGTGATGACAGTGTCTTCGTCCTGCAAGATTCTCCCCCCATCCATCAGCAGCAGCCGATGGGAGACAGTGTGTTTATTCAACTCAAAGAGCCTCCCTGGGCTCTGAAACAGTGATGAATGGCTTCAGAGCCCAGAGCAGAGGATCCTCAATATTCACCGTGACTGTTCTGGAGATGCTCTGTGTGTCAGATCCCAGTTTCTCAAATCACTAATTCAGAGGTAAATGGTGTACTTTTACTCCACTACATGTATTTACTTTACAGATTTGGATTAATGGTGCTGAGTACTTCTACTTTTACTCAATCTTCAGTCTTCAGTCTCTTCAGTCTTCAGTCTTCAGTCTTTTGTCTTCTGTCTTCAGTCTTCAGTCTTCAGTCTTCAGTCTCTTCAGTCTTCAGTCTTCTGTCTTCTGTCTCTTCCGTCTTCAGTCTTCAGTCTCTTCAGTCTTCAGTCTCTACAGTCTTCAGTCTTCAGTCTCTCAGTCTCTTTAGTCTCTTCAGTCTCTACAGTCTCTCAGTCTCTACAGTCTTCAGTCTTCAGTCTCTTCCGTCTTCAGTCTTCAGTCTTCAGTCTTCAGTCTCTTCAGTCTTCAGTCTCTACAGTCTTCAGTCTCTTCAGTCTCTTCAGTCTTCAGTCTCTTTAGTCTTCAGTCTTCAGTCTCTACAGTCTTCAGTCTCTTCAGTCTTCAGTCTTCAGTCTTCAGTCTCTTCCGTCTTCAGTCTTCAGTCTTCAGTCTCTTCAGTCTTCAGTCTTCAGTCTTCAGTCTTCAGTCTCTTCAGTCTTCAGTCTCTACAGTCTTCAGTCTTCAGTCTCTTCAGTCTCTTCAGTCTTCAGTCTCTTCAGTCTTCAGTCTCTACAGTCTTCAGTCTTCAGTCTCTTCAGTCTCTTCAGTCTTCAGTCTTCAGTCTCTTCAGTCTTCAGTCTTCAGTCTCTACAGTCTTCAGTCTTCAGTCTCTTCAGTCTTCAGTCTCTACAGTCTTCAGTCTCTTCAGTCTTCAGTCTCTACAGTCTTCAGTCTCTTAAGTCTTCAGTCTTCAGTCTCTTCAGTCTCTACAGTCTTCAGTCTCTTCAGTCTTCAGTCTTCAGTCTCTTCAGTCTCTACAGTCTCTCAGTCTCTACAGTCTTCAGTCTTCAGTCTCTTCAGTCTTCAGTCTTCAGTCTTCAGTCTTCAGTCTCTACAGTCTTCAGTCTTCAGTCTCTTCAGTCTCTTCAGTCTTCAGTCTCTTCCGTCTTCAGTCTTCAGTCTTCAGTCTCTTCAGTCTCTTCAGTCTTCAGTCTCTTCCGTCTTCAGTCTCTTCCCTTAGTCTTCAACTGGAGCGTTTAAAAAGGCAAAATGTCAGACGACTAATCTTCTTCTCAGCCTGCCTCCTCTCTGCTCCTCCTCCTGAATACAGAGGACACCGGGGGGGGGGACACACACAGTTATTTGGCAGCGGGTTAATGACTTGCGTTGCGCCGGACGCCTTAAATTGGTTTCCATTGACACCTGCTATCGGTCGGCTGATAGCAGAGAGGACCTCATCAAGAGCTGCTGATGGGAGAGAACCACACAGCAATAACTGAGGCTTTTTATTTAGCCGTGTCAAACCGCTGACTGTTGTTCCTCCTCGATGCCTCGTGAAGATAAACCGCTCACTTCCATTCACGCTTTTTAATTGCCTTGCCACGAGGTCGGGGCTTATCTCGAATTAGATGCTGAAATATTGAAATATTTGTCATTATCGCGCTTCTTTTTGTCAGAAAGAGGACGATAATCCAGCGCGGGGCAGCGGAGAGAGGAAGGTACAAAATATGAGGAAAAGTTAAAGATAGAGGAAACTCAAAATCATGGATTTGCTGTTTAATATGTCTTTAAGAAATGTGCTGAGTTACTGTTCATGGCTCCTCTGTTGAGTTTCATTATAATATCTACACTGCCCGCTTTTTGACAGTAAGCCTTAGTGTTTTCTTTCCTGGATTAATTGTAACGCTATAAAAGACGAGGCCAGTGTTATGATTTATATTTGAAGCAAAGCCTCTCTCACAACGCTAACAATGGGGATCTATCATAGCTAAATACTGTCTGCTGAACTGGTTAGCTAGCCATTGGCCAAATCCTTCATCAGCTGACGGTACGAAGCGACTGGATGCAGATCTTTTAAGTGAAAAGTGAAGCTCAGTCACAGCGAGCTGGGTGCTGCCGCCTAGTGGCTGATTGAAGCGACGCAGATGGACACACATGTCCAGAAAGAGACACAAAATTACGACAGTCACAAAACGACTACACAATGAGAACATAAAGACACACAATAAGAACATAAAGACACAAAATGAGAACATAAAGACACACAATGAGAACATAAAGACACACAATGAGAACATAAAGACACAAAATGAGAACATAAAGACACACAATGAGAACATAAAGACACACAATGAGAACATAAAGACACACAATCCCACAGAGACACAACATGAGGCCAGTGAAGGAAGAAGCAGCAGGAGGTGGAGGTGATGGAGTCTGATGTTCATCAGCCTGAGATCTCTCCATCATTCAGAGACGACCTCTCTCACAAACAGTCTCAGAGGGTTTCAGCACTTTGCTCAGTCATCAGAAAGTAATCGGTATCGATCAGCAGCTCTAACGACCAGACTATCTGTTGGTCTGTGTTCCTCCAGACTTCACAGACGCTAGCTTCATATTTAAAGGAAGACAGCACCCGTATCATTAGTTTGCATATCAGTTAGGCTACTCACTGAAGGAATCTGTTTCTACCGCGATATTCCACGGTGTATGAAGAGGCAAAACAGTCATCTTCTTCATCGGCTTCCCAAACACATGGACAAATGAACAAAAGGGAACAAAATAAGCGCCGTAAAAAGACACAAAATCACGACAAAAAGACCCAAAATGACAAAGTAGAGACAGAAAATAAATACAAAAGACAAAAATAAACACTGACTCACACCAGCTCGTTAAACCACATCTCCACAGAAGTGTGTGTAAGTGTGCGTAAGTGTGTTAAAATGTGTGTCAGTGTGTGTACGTGTGTGTAAGTGTACCTGTGTTTAGTGTGTGTAAATGTGTGTAATGTGTGTAAGTGTGCGTAAGTGTGTCTGTGTACTTGTGTTTAGTGTCTGTAAGTGATGGTGTGTAAGTGTGTGTACATGTGTGTAGGCAGGGATGTGCACAGGTACGGGCTAATGTTGCCCGGGCAACGGCCCTTTTGCCCTTTTTGTCTGCCCTGCCCCTCTGGAGAGAGCGAGAGTTTCTTTGTTTTCTGTTGTGGCCGAATCAACATGAGCCCACAGTTAGTATTGTAGCGTCTCGCTGCGATAAAACACACCTGGTCAGCGCTTTCCTCTGCCCCCAGTCACGTGACTTTGTTTACAATCTGACAGCTGGAAGCAAAGCAAAGCCTTCCGAGTCCGGCCTCATATGGCTATGGTGATCACACCAAATGCCTGCCTGGCGTTAGAGTATAGGGGACAAACCAGGGGACTTTACTTCCTCTGGACACCGTCGGTTATTTACAAAAAACACACCTAAATATACTTGTTATTGTGCTTCTGTCTTTCTGTGTCTTTACTCTGCTCCGTAAACTCCCTCAACGGGCCGCTCGCTCTCTTCTCTTGATCGCCCTCTCTCACGGAGAACACTTCACTGTCTCGCTTTATTGTAGGATTTCTGCCATGTCTCTACTTTAGTTTGACCATCTCTGTTATTAAGTTATGGAATTCTAAATAAATAAGTAATTAGATACCTTACCGTTGCTGCGCTCATAAAGAATGATCAGAATAATGCGTATTGAACTGGATTCCTTAATTAGTGAGTTTATTTAAGGTAATTATAGAAGCCCTATTTTATCAGTGTGTCTGCACAGCAGGTACAAAGGTCAAACGACATTAAACAGAATTGTCCCCATTGTTTCTTTAATAGTTTCTAACATTAGATATTTTAATGAGATATGGACCGCAAAACAAAAAATGTGCCTGAATTACGAATTTAGCAGTTGGACATAAAAGTCAACTGAGTGTCACTTGCAATGACAGTGTTGTGTTTTTATTTTATGAACCTTTTACATTAAAAACAAGTTGGAATTTTCAAAAGGTCTTGTGTTTTTTTCCGTGGGGGGGGGAGGCCCTTTTCCAGTTTAGAGCAATAGCCCCTCCAAATGTCTGTGCACGTCCCTGTATGTAGGTGTGTGTTAGTGTGTGTAAATGTGTTTGTTTGTAAGTGTGTTCAAATGTGTGTCAGTCTGTGTACGTGTGTGTTGGTGTGTGTAAGTGTGTGTACATGTTTGTAAGTGTGTGTACGTGTGTGTAAATGTGTGCAAGTGTGTGTAAGTGTGTGTGTCTGTGTATGTAAGCGATGGTGTGTATGTGTGTGTAAATGTGTGTAAGTGTGTTTAAATGTGTAAACAAACAACAAAAGAGTGGATTTGTCTGTGGGAAACATGCAGAGGAAACCCCCCCCCCCCCCCCCGAGGGGATTCATTAGAACTTTAAATCAGCCGTTTTAAACAGACTTTATATTTCTGTTTCTCCCCTCGCTGTGTGATGACTCACCCGTATCCCCCCCCCCCCCCCCCTCTCTCTCTCTGTGAGGATAAACAACAACCAACCTTCAGTTTCCAATTAGATCGTGGCAGCCGAACCAATTAGTGTTTGGGGGGTTAGAGATATCCTCGCTGCAGAGAAACATGCTGACACAGCTTCTTCTACTTCTGGGAGCACAACAACAGACATATGTTTTATAACCTGGTAGAGAAATGAGGGATGGGTCACTCCAGATATCTGAAAGAACATATTTTATATCCTGTGAGATTTTACACAGTGTGTGTCGACAACATGTTGGTTTATGTGCGCAGAAGTCCTCCGACAAAGGCATCTACTGTCTGTTAGCGGTGCTCAGTGAGGGTCACTTTATTACCTCAGCTCAGCTGCAGATTCCTGAGAAATGGACACAATTCTTGATAATAACTCAAACATAAGACGGATGTTTTCATAAAGTTTTGCTGTTGATAAATGCTGACCCACCTTTACTTCAAGTCCTCCAGACTTTTCGGTGTTTTGATTATCCGTTCACCGAGGAAGCATAAAGGCAAGTTTCTTCAAGCATTTAAGATAACAAAACGATGCACACCTTAAAAGTGTTCTTTACGTCAGTGGATTTATTATATAATATCTAACTTTAGAACATGTTTTCCATCCTCCCATTTCACATGTAAAAATCTGTATGTTTGGCAGTGTGATCCTTAATTTAATAAAACACACTCCACAAGTATTCTACTCATATAACCTGGTCTCAGTGTGGAGGGTAAAGATGTGTATGGATCCGTTCAGGTGAGCGTTTTCTGCACCGGCTGCATATTTGTTTTATTGATGAAACTGAGGGGAAAACAAGCGGCTGAGGAATTGAGATAAAGTGGCTCATTTTGTGAAACCCTCCTGCAGTTCAGATACTGGAACCATTTTAAATCTCAGTTAGAGCAAAGATCAGGAAAAAGGACATGTGGAGATCACACTGGAATATACTGAAGAGGATTAGGAACATTTTGAGAATCTCAGAATTCTGAGAAATTAATTATTCTGACTTAAATCTAAGAATTCTTGGAAGAAATTCTGAAAAAAAAATATATTTCTGACTTTTTTCAAAAAAGAAATGTAATAAACATAATTTCTGACTTTTGGAACATTTCAGAATTCTGAGAAAAATTATGAATTCTGACTTTTATCTGAAAACTGCAAGTAAAAAGTTACAATTCTAAGAAAAAATTTCCTGACTTTTTCCAGAAAATTCTTACTTTTTCAAAAACTCTGAATTACACATTTTTTGGGAACATTTCAAATTTCTAAAAATAAATAATTCTGAAAATGTGATGAACATTTTGAAAAGGAAAGTAACGATCTCAGATTCCTGAGAAAAAGAGTGAAACATTCTGAGACTAAAATAATTTCTGACCTTTTTTGAAAATGTCCGAATTTATGAAGGGAAAAAAGAAATTCTGACCAAAAAGAATATTCTGAGTTCTTTTTAAAATCTCAGAATTCTGAGGAAAAAAGTTTAAATGCTGCGGCAAAGATATTTCAGAGTAACACTTCAGTAAGTTACACCACTGTCATTACATGAAACTGTTCTGAAGGCAACAATTATTCTGTCTTCTTTCTGAAAATCTCTGAATTCTTAAAAAGTATGAATTCTGACTTAAATCTGAGAATTCTTGGAAAGAAAAATCAACATATTTAGAGAAAAAAAAGTATTTTCTGACATTTTTGGGATATATCAGAATTGTTAAAATGTAAAGAAAAAAAACTTTGTATTTTTTTAGAATTTTTTTTTTTTCATTTTTGAGATCTCAGAATTCTGAGAAAGAAAATAGTTCTGACTTTTCCCAAAAATTTAGGTTTTTTTAGAAAATTTCTGATAAAAATAAAAATATTTCTGATTTCTGATTTATTTTTGGAACATCGCACATATTTTAAAAGAAAAAATTCTGACATTTTTCTGAAAAAGAAAATAACGATCTCAGAATTCCTAGAAAAAATAGAATTTCTGACAAAAAAGAAAAATTCTTTCTTTTTGAAAAGCTCAAAATACAGAGAAAAAAAAAATTGATCTGAGACTTTTTTCGAAAAATGTTTCAGAGTAATACTTCACTAAATGACACGACTAAATACATGAAAGAGAGTAAGACACGAGCTGCGTTTCCTCAGGGAATATATATAAAAAAATAACCAAATGTTTTTTATTTCATGTTGATACATTCTTGGACAACACCACAGAATAGTTGCATGAGTGGCCGAATGTAAATCTCTCAACAACATTGGCACATAAGCAGCAAGGGCAACATGAATATACCGAGTACAAACAGTAGAAAACATACATGCTTCCGGCTTTTTTAAAACAAGTATTTTTTGTTTTTTTAAATATATATTCATCTTTTTTCTCCATTTCCCGTAGTTTCCAGGAAAATAAGAAACCAATCAAAGCCATATTCTGCTGTGAGAGAAAGTGGAATAAAGGAACGGAAAGGAAATGAAAAACAGTACAGTTCAGAGCAGACAGGTGGAATCAAACCGAGTTGTGAGGACTTCGTTATTATTATTTTTTTTTAATCGGATTCAACATCGAACATATCAGGCATGCATTGACAACCTCGACATCAACACCTTGAGTTGGATCAGCAGACCGGGAAATCACCGGGAATCCAGCGAGGTCCGGACCCCCAGAGGCTCTTTAACAACACAGTTAAGGGTCATCTTCATCATCATCACAAAATACTGAGAGGTCGTCATGTAGGGACACACAAGAGGGGGGGGGGGGCTTCCATCATGGGACCACAAACATTTCAAACAGCTCCAACAGAAACACGCCAGGGCCTTTTTTTTTTTTTTTGCTTCGTGTCCGCTGAAGGAATCTGATTTTCCCCACGTCAGTTATTTGGAAACGTTAAACAGAAAGCACATATCTGACGTATTATTATTTTTTGGAAAGGCATTACAGTATTTGAGACAAGGATCTCATTCCCAGTCACGTAATCAAAGAGTCACTAAAAGCTCGGAGGCATCCCGGTCTCATGCACATTCAGAATCACAAAGAGAAAGCCCCTGAAAACATGGCTTCAAATCTCCGTTGAGTTTAAGTTGTAATACGTAATATTTCTGCGAGATGTCTAAAAAAACAGAATAAATTGGATTGATGACTAAAGTCATCATTGTTCACTAAAGTCATCATTGTTGACTAAAGTCATCATTGTTGACTATAGACATCATTGTTGACTATAGACATCATTGTTGACTAAAGTCTTCATTGTTGACTATAGACATCATTGTTGACTATAGACATCATTGTTGACAATAGACATCATTGTTGACTATAGACATCATTGTTGACTATAGACATTGTTGACTATAGACATCATTGTTGACTATAGACATCATTGTTGACTATAGACATCATTGTTGACTATAGACATTGTTGACTATAGACATTGTTGACTATAGACATCATTGTTGACTATAGACATCATTGTTGACTATAGACATCATTGTTGACTATAGACATCATTGTTGACTATAGACATCATTGTTGACTAAAGTCATCATTGTTGACTAAAGTCATCATTGCTGACTAAAGAGATCATTGTTGACTATAGACATCATTGTTGACTATAGACATCATTGTTGACTATAGACATCATTGTTGACTAAAGACATCATTGTTGACTATAGACATCATTGTTGACTAAAGACATCATTGTTGACTATAGACATCATTGTTGACTGTAGACATTGTTGACTATAGACATCATTGTTGACTATAGACATCATTGTTGACAATAGACATCATTGTTGACTATAGACATCATTGTTGACTAAAGAGATCATTGTTGACTAAAGTCATCATTGTTGACTAAAGTCATCATTGTTGACTATAGACATCATTGTTGACTAAAGTCATCATTGTTGACTATAGACATCATTGTTGACTAAAGTCATCATTGTTGACTATAGACATCATTGTACAAATAGCATTGTTGACAGAAGTCCCCAAATAACAGTAAGAAAGGTTTAATTTCATCCATGTTTCAACGTCAATTCTTACTGACTTTAAACAGAAATGGTTTGCAGAGATCTTTGGAAAACCCTTGTGCTAATCACAGTTGTATTTGTGTGCTAGCCGCAGTATTAAGCAGATTATGAATCCTGTTTTCAGGGCCTTTCAGACGTTTCAGTGGCAGAAATCAGATTCCTGTTGGTAGCGCGACAAAGCCCTCGAGATCTCAAAGCAGAGAATATGGCTTCAATAAAAAAACAATGTGCATCCAAGAAGCAGAGAGCAAAAATAGACTCATCAACAACGTCAAAACCATCATCGCTCGAAAGAAACCGTAAAGAGGAAAGTAAGCCAACAACCAAAGGAACATATAAGCCATAAAGAGCCACACTCGGGAGGACAGGAAGCCGGTTTAAAGACGAGAGGAGGCTTCGTTTGACATCAACGGCGGAGAGAAGACGTCCGCCATGTTCCTTCTCTGCATCACGGACACAATGATTTATTTTTTACCTTCGACAACAAACCGCTCGCTCGCCTCTCTTTGTAAATGTGCTCAAAGTCCCAGAAGGCTTTGCTTCAGCTCCTGGAAGTCCGCGGTGGGCAATGAAGCACATGATACCAGAAAAATAAACAACAACATAAACCCTCCTGCTTTCCCTTCTCCTCCCTTTCCTTGATTTCTGCCGGCAGGGCGGGAACATACTCTTCTTCCTGGTTCTCAGTTTCTCAGTCTCTCGCTCGATGGCTTCAGATCTCGTGGTCGTTGTAGCTCACGTATTTCTTCTTTGCTGCCGGACCTGAATAAGAGGAGAAAAAGGAGAATGAAATCTGAGCTTCAGTCAGGTCTGTTGGCTGTTAGTGTAGCTGGAGGTTAGTGTTGAGATCAATGGGAAATGTACGGAAGAGGATTAGAGCCAAATGTGGACAATTTGTTGAGATCTGACCAAAGTGACATTTTTTGTGATATCTGAGAATGAGAGTCAGAATTTTGAGGTAAATATATATATTTATTTTTTTCATAAATTTTCCCCAAAAATTTAAATATTTTTTTCTCAAATTCTGAAGAAAAAGCTTTTGGGCAAAAAATCAAAATTTGAGAATTTTACGGAAAATCTCAAAATTCACAGAAAAAAAGCCAGACATTTGAGATAAAACATATTTAATGTTTTCCCCCAGAAAGTCAGAATTATGACTTTTTTTATTATAACAAATGTTTTCTCAAATAATTGTCAGAAGTTCGAATTTCTAGAAAAAAATTATTCTATTATTTTTCACGGAAAATCTAAAAATTCTACGAAAATACATTTCTGGTTAGCTCTAAAAAAACGTTTCACATGTGGCCCTTTATCTTCTTCCGTAGAATTAGAGTTTATGATAGCATGAAGATGAAATGTTCGAAGCTAAAACAGACGGTTTGAAACATGAAGGAGGATTGTGCCGTTTGCAGAGCCTGAGATCACTGACGGTAATAATGCCAACAAATGTCGAGCAAATCAAAAAAATCATTCGTGTTTGTTTTCAACTTCTGTGCGTTGATCTTTAGAAAAAATCATGAGATAAAGATGACTTCATGTTCACTGAAATACCAACAAATAGCTCTCTTTGTGTGGGAGAGATTCCAGCCTCAGCAGACCATTTACATGCACTAACACCTAAAGAACACACTACAGGAGAGGGAACACCACAGAAGAAGAATAGGCCTGTGTTAAAGAGCAGTACCCTTTAGTGTTGACCTCCTCCCTATCTCCCCCTGCAGCTCCCCCCCCCCATCTAACGGACACCGCTGAACCTCGATGACAAACGGCTCGGAGCCAGAAGCCCATCATCAATCATGGCGGGTGATGAAAGAGGAAATGGCAGAATATGCATATTAAAGCTGACTTTATCATAACGTGTCTTCTTCATAAAGAGAGGAGTCTTTAGAGCTTAGTGTCCACGGAGAGGAAGAGCAGCTTTATTGTCATGTGTTCAGCAGCTCCAGTGTAGATATGTCAATGAAAAACTGAAGTCCTCCTCCAACAGAGCAACATGAATAAATATAGGACATAGAACAGATAAAACACATAAAATAGTGCAAGAGACACCAAAAGTAGCTGCAAAGCAGAGTCTGTGATATAAACTATGGAAGAAAGACATAAATGGCTCTTCTTGTTATTAAATGTTGTTGATTTTTTGTTAGTATCTCATATTTATAAGATAGTATTTCTATATAATGACAATTAAGTCCAAATAATGACGCAGTATCCTCAAAATAATGACTTCATCTCGGAAAATTTGACATTCCTAAAAGTGGTGGAACAAGCATCCCCAGTTTAAATGACGCCTATAATGTGAAGAGGCACCGAGATCACATGCTGATTTATTTCAAAATTATAATATTCTAAGATTTCAAAAAACAGAATTTTTCCTGGAAGTTTCAAAATTCTGACGTTTTCCTAAAAATTCTGACTTTTTTTCAAAAACCTGATTTTGTTCTGAAAGTCTCAAAATTCTGACTTTTATCTCACAATTCTGTCTTATTTCCCAATATCTCCAAACTGTTCGTCTTGTTCCTCCTTTTCTCAGTAGATATGTGCCTCCGTCCAGGTGTGAAAGGCTAATCCCCAGAAACACGGCTGCAGAGTTCCTGAGCTGCAGAAAGCGTGAGATTGGGAAGAAACGCTGTAAGGATTGTTTCTGAGCGCAGCCGGGGTTATCTGAGTTTCACGGAGATACAGAACCTTTGTGAGGATTCTGAAGAGAGGCGGAGAGCCGTGAGAGAGATATAGAAGTCTTTGTTGTCGGGGAATCAGAGAGCAGAGATGAAGCCATCTGAAGAAACTGAGGGCCGTTAAGAGAGGGAGAGGACCTGGAGGATGAACAAGTTGCTGCTAAATGTATATTTCATTTAATATTCCCTCCCCTACACTCTTAATGTAAATAATATCCTGCTTTATATCGTGTCTAAAGCCGTTCAATTATTGTCAGAGTTTATAGATCTTTTATCTTCACATTCTACTATATATTTCCTACTTTTTAATGCTGCTTTAATTCTATTTCGAGATGTTTAAATTCTAGTATTGTTTATTTCTACTCTTTAATTTCTACTTATGTGCAATGCCTTGTCTTTTAAAGCTGATGCTTACGATGCTGCTAATGATGCTGCTGCTAATGATGCTGCTGCTAATGATGCTGTTATACTGTCTTTTTTTGTTTATGCTCATGCTGATGCTCCAAATGCTGCTGCTAATAACATACTGCGGCTAATGATGCTGCTAATAACATACTGCGGCTAATGCTGCAGCTAATAACATACTGCGGCTAATGATGCTGCTAATAACATACTGCGGCTAATGATGCTGCTAATAACATACTGCGGCTAATGCTGCTGCTAATAACATACTGCGGCTAATGATGCTGCTAATAACATACTGCGGCTAATGATGCTGCTAATAACATACTGCGGCTAATGCTGCAGCTAATAACATACTGCGGCTAATGCTGCTGCTAATAACATACTGCGGCTAATGCTGCAGCTAATAACATACTGCGGCTAATGCTGCTGCTAATAACATACTGCGGCTAATGCTGCTGCTAATAACATACTGCGGCTAATGCTGCAGCTAATAACATACTGCGGCTAATGCTGCTGCTAATAACACTGCGGCTAATGCTGCAGCTAATAACATACTGCGGCTAATGCTGCTGCTAATAACATACTGCGGCTAATGCTGCTGCTAATAACATACTGCGGCTAATGCTGCAGCTAATAACATACTGCGGCTAATGCTGCTGCTAATAACATACTGCGGCTAATGCTGCAGCTAATAACATACTGCGGCTAATGCTGCTGCTAATAACATACTGCGGCTAATGCTGCAGCTAATAACATACTGCGGCTAATGCTGCAGCTAATAACATACTGCGGCTAATGCTGCTGCTAATAACATACTGCGGCTAATGCTGCAGCTAATAACTTACTGCGGCTAATGCTGCTGCTAATAACATACTGCGGCTAATGCTGCAGCTAATAACATACTGCGGCTAATGCTGCTGCTAATAACATACTGCGGCTAATGCTGCTGCTAATAACATACTGCGGCTAATGCTGCTGCTAATAACATACTGCGGCTAATGCTGCAGCTAATAACATACTGCGGCTAATGCTGCTGCTAATAACATACTGCGGCTAATGCTGCTGCTAATAACATACTGCGGCTAATGCTGCTGCTAATAACATACTGCGGCTAATGCTGCAGCTAATAACATACTGCGGCTAATGCTGCTGCTAATAACATACTGCGGCTAATGCTGCTGCTAATAACATACTGCGGCTAATGCTGCTGCTAATAACATACTGCGGCTAATGCTGCTGCTAATAACATACTGCGGCTAATGCTGCTGCTGCTAATGATGCTGCTGCTAATGATGCTGTTATACTGTCTTTTTTTGTTTATGCTCATGCTGATGCTCCAAATGCTGCTGCTAATAACATACTGCGGCTAATGATGCTGCTAATAACATACTGCGGCTAATGCTGCAGCTAATAACATACTGCGGCTAATGATGCTGCTAATAACATACTGCGGCTAATGATGCTGCTAATAACATACTGCGGCTAATGCTGCTGCTAATAACATACTGCGGCTAATGATGCTGCTAATAACATACTGCGGCTAATGATGCTGCTAATAACATACTGCGGCTAATGCTGCAGCTAATAACATACTGCGGCTAATGCTGCTGCTAATAACATACTGCGGCTAATGCTGCAGCTAATAACATACTGCGGCTAATGCTGCTGCTAATAACATACTGCGGCTAATGCTGCTGCTAATAACATACTGCGGCTAATGCTGCAGCTAATAACATACTGCGGCTAATGCTGCTGCTAATAACATACTGCGGCTAATGCTGCAGCTAATAACATACTGCGGCTAATGCTGCTGCTAATAACATACTGCGGCTAATGCTGCTGCTAATACATACTGCGGCTAATGCTGCAGCTAATAACATACTGCGGCTAATGCTGCTGCTAATAACATACTGCGGCTAATGCTGCAGCTAATAACATACTGCGGCTAATGCTGCAGCTAATAACATACTGCGGCTAATGCTGCAGCTAATAACATACTGCGGCTAATGCTGCTGCTAATAACATACTGCGGCTAATGCTGCAGCTAATAACTTACTGCGGCTAATGCTGCTGCTAATAACATACTGCGGCTAATGCTGCAGCTAATAACATACTGCGGCTAATGCTGCTGCTAATAACATACTGCGGCTAATGCTGCTGCTAATAACATACTGCGGCTAATGCTGCTGCTAATAACATACTGCGGCTAATGCTGCAGCTAATAACATACTGCGGCTAATGCTGCTGCTAATAACATACTGCGGCTAATGCTGCTGCTAATAACATACTGCGGCTAATGCTGCTGCTAATAACATACTGCGGCTAATGCTGCAGCTAATAACATACTGCGGCTAATGCTGCTGCTAATAACATACTGCGGCTAATGCTGCTGCTAATAACATACTGCGGCTAATGCTGCTGCTAATAACATACTGCGGCTAATGCTGCTGCTAATAACATACTGCGGCTAATGCTGCTGCTAATAACATACTGCGGCTAATGCTGCTGCTAATAACATACTGCGGCTAATGCTGCTGCTAATAACATACTGCGGCTAATGCTGCTGCTAATAACATACTGCGGCTAATGCTGCAGCTAATAACATACTGCGGCTAATGCTGCTGCTAATAACATACTGCGGCTAATGCTGCAGCTAATAACATACTGCGGCTAATGCTGCTGCTAATAACATACTGCGGCTAATGCTGCTGCTAATAACATACTGCGGCTAATGCTGCTGCTAATAACATACTGCGGCTAATGCTGCTGCTAATAACATACTGCGGCTAATGCTGCAGCTAATAACATACTGCGGCTAATGCTGCTGCTAATAACATACTGCGGCTAATGCTGCTGCTAATAACATACTGCGGCTAATGCTGCTGCTAATAACATACTGCGGCTAATGCTGCTGCTAATAACATACTGCGGCTAATGCTGCAGCTAATAACATACTGCGGCTAATGCTGCAGCTAATAACATACTGCGGCTAATGCTGCTGCTAATAACATACTGCGGCTAATGCTGCAGCTAATAACATACTGCGGCTAATGCTGCTGCTAATAACATACTGCGGCTAATGCTGCTGCTAATAACATACTGCGGCTAATGCTGCTGCTAATAACATACTGCGGCTAATGCTGCTGCTAATAATGCTCCTTTTAAGTTAGAAGAAACACAAACTGATTAAAATATGGAATTGATTTAAACGTTCTGTTTTCCTAAGGCATGAAGCTCCTGCCCTCCATGCAACCTTTTCTAGCCGTTTTGGGTTATTAACAGTTAACATATCCCCCACTCTGCTTTCACTTTAACACAGCAGAGCAAATCAAGCAAGAGGCTAGTTTTGTTCCTGTTTGTGCCGCTAGATGTTGTTGGAAGCGAGCTAGTTAGCTGGAAAAAATGCTGCTCCAAAAACAAGTTAAACAATAATGAAATCAAGGTGTTTTCACTTGAAATAAGTAAAACATCTGCCAACAGAACAAGTGAGCATTAGCCTGGTTAGATTTCTTGAAATGAGAAAGGATATTTAGATAAATCAGATCTTGTAATTGACTAGATGTTAGACACATACACTGGGCAGGATGTCGAGTTTTGGTAGTGTATAAAACAGAAAGGTAACCGGTCTTGTAAATTGCATGAAACACTGGACTGTGAGGAAGAGGATGACTGTGGTCGAGCTACAGTATGGAGGAAAGGGGGACCAGGTGTCCCACTTCTTTATTTACTATTATCATTTGTCCCACAAATTGAGAAGATGTCCCCCATTAGCTGTCAGATGTCAATCAATCAACAAAGTCTAGAAATGTATTTAATTGGGTGTAGCCGGCGATGTTTTGTTGGGAAAAAAAGTCCTTTACTTGCATAGTTTGTTCAAACAAAAAAACCTAGTAAAACGCGTTGTAATGAATATTTTTAAGCGGAAAGTTTCAAAATATTCAAAAACAGTTAAATGGACATCATCGAAATGAAAACTAACTCTTATCATGCAATGTCCCACACAAACACACTCTTTGTCCCACATGTGGCTTGTTGACAACCCTAATGGTGGATGAGGGGAAAAGTAAAAGCACTCATTTTCCAGTAGAGCTAAATGCTGCTTTTCACTGTACAGTATTTCACATGAATGATGTGACCGTCTGTGTTTCCAGTAGATCTGTAATTGCTCTTCTTGCTGCACTGTTAGTGTACAGTTTTATTATTATGCTGCTGTGTTTATTGGATTTTTGTAACTGGCACAATAATTTCCTTCGGGATAAATAAAGTCCTGTCTTATCTTATCTTAGCCCATATTAGATCTAATATTACATGTTTGTGTTATAATTATTATAAATGCATTTGTGTCAGTGTTCACTTGGTGAAGGTGGGGATTATTTCAATTACTTACCTATAATAATACATAACGATTTATATTCTATATTATAAATCCATACCTGCAAAGTAGCTATTAACTCAATTTGTAAAAGAAAACGTAGTGGAGTAAAAAGTAAAAAAAATGCCTCCAAAATGCAGTAAAGTAAAAAGTAGCATACCGTGAAAATACTCAAGTGAAGTACAAGTACCTCAAACTTGTACCTAGTGCAGTGCTTGAGTACATGTACTGCGTTCTGGTTGCAGCGTGCCTCGTGCAGAGTTTAATGTCCTGATAGCAGCAGAAACTGTAAATCTGCTCCTCAAACGGTCCCATCGTCTCCTCATGTAGAGATATGAGTCAATGAGCGGTGCAGGGAGGACGTATTTACCCTGAAGGAAGCTGCTGGTTCCCTCCACAAAAAGCAACGGGATTTCTCCAGAGGATTTAGGAAAATAGCTGGAAATAAGGTCTGTGGAAAACGAACCTGTTTGATGAATGCACATTTTGTTCAGCCGGATAATCTCCACACGTCTACCCTACTTTTACAATGTTCGAATCATAAATCTAATGTCCAGAAGCAAAATGCTAACGATATGCTATAAAGGAGCTACAGCCGAGTCCAGCAGCACGACTTCAACGTCACGCCAACTTCAGATCCATATTCAAACATACAGATTCTAAATGGAACGAGTTGAAGCGTTTGTTTGAACAGTCTGCAGGAGGCAGGTACTTGCTCTCAAGCAGAACAGAAACACACTTAGAGGTTCAACACTGGCTCCCTATAGAACACAGGATAGAATTTAAAATTCTTCTTCTCGCCTACAAAGCCCTTAATGGGCAGGCGCTATCTTACCTCAAAGAACTCATTATACCCTACTGTCCTACTAGGGCATTGCATTCCTAGAATGCAGGGTTGTTGGTTGTTCCTAGAGTCTCTAAAAGTACAATGGGAGCCAGAGCCTTTTCTTATCAAGCTCCACATTTGTGGAATCAGCTTCCAGTTTGTGTTCGGGCGGCAGACACCCTATCCGTTTTTAAGAGTGCGCTTAAGACCTTCCTTTTTGATAAAGCTTATAGTTAGGGCTGATTAGATTCAGCCCCTAGTTTTGCTGCTATAGGCTTAGATTGTCGAAACTATAGGTAGTCCAAACATTTGGTCTACCTATGTTGTAAATGTATTATCTTCTCAATTTACACACGGCATCTATTGCACGTCTGTCCGTCCTGGGAGAGGGATCCCTCCTCTGTTGCTCTCCCTGAGGTTTCTCCCATGTTCCCCTTTAAACTGTGGGGTTTCTCTGGAAGTGTGTCCTTGTACGATGTGAGGGTCTCAGGACAGAGGGGATCGTATTCTCATACTGATTTTCTGTACAAACTATGACAAATGTAACATTTGTGATATTGGGCTATATAAATAAACATTGATTGATTGATTGAGAGGAGTGTTTACATGTTCATGTTCTAATGCTGCAGCTAATGCTAGTGTTGCTTCTGCTAATGCTGCAGCTAATGCTAGAGTTGCTTCTGCTAATGCTGCAGCTAATGCTAGAGTTGCTTCTGCTAATGCTAGAGTTGCTTCTGCTAATGTTGCAGCTAATGCTAGAGTTGCTTCTGCTAATGCTAGTGTTGCTTCTGCTAATGCTAATATTGCTTCTGCTAATGCTAGAGTTGCTTCTGCTAATGTTGCAGCTAATGCTAGAGTTGCTTCTGCTAATGTTGCAGCTAATGCTAGAGTTG